>BSAI01005912.1:0-30002 GCA_036245035.1 Adrianichthys oophorus | reverse complement strand
AAAGGGATAAAGCGGATTGGAAAATGAATGAATGAATGAATATATGTATACACACATGCATTACCGCGAAGTTCCCCTTATGATTGCACAGAGAGAATTGTGCTCTCTGGCACTAGCTCTTATGAAACTCCCTACCTCTCTTGTGTGGATTTCAAGTGCAATATTTCCACTTTAAGGTACTTACTTCAGAACTAACAGCAGCTAGACATAAGGTAATATTTTAGACAAGCAGAAAAAATGTTTCCCTCCTCCATCACAGCCATAAGTGTAAGATACAACAGTAAAGAGATTTCTGGACTGAAAGCTGGTCACTATAATTGAGACCAGCAAATCTCTGTTTATAGCATTAAGAACTTAAGTTTGTAGCTACTTATTCTGGGATGTTATCAAGGGATAAGCAGATTACAGTCCCCAAAATCTGAATGCTCTGTAAAGCGGGAATCTTAAGGTAGTCATTTTTAGGATGCAATTTTTTAGTGACAAGGAGCTAAATAGAATGTGTTTATGCTGCAATTGAGAATAAAAATGCAAGTAAAAAAAATGAGATAATTTATCTACTGAAATCTTGGGTAGGAATTTCAAGAACATTTAAGGAAAAGTGATGCAACTCTCGTAAGAGTTTTATTAATGTGATCCTGCTTTAAAGAGAAGAGGAAAGGCCTCCCCCTGTCTTGACATTGACTGGCTAGGACAAGGCTCATCAAATCTCCTGTCTGCTGTCAGAGTAAAGAGGAAGAAGGTCAAGTGGTGAAGTGACAGGTGTTTAGCTTTGAGTAGAGAGGCTCTCTGGACAGAGCCCCTCAGGACAATTACTGGCCTCCTAGAGCCCATTTAGACAAATGCTGACATGGAGATGATGAGAAAATGTACCTTCAGGCGCCATGACTCCCAAAGATTAAAACATCAGATGGAGAAGGAAAAGTCATTTTGTAGAAACTGATAGAACAATGTTTTTGTCCTCCCATTTGAAAAAAATACAAAACAAAACACGGAAACATGCAACTAATCAGTTTATATGTTGTATTTGGTGTAGCCGGTGTTGTTAAACATCACCATATGTTGAGTTGGTTTTATTCATTTTCTTTCTTTCTACAACCAGAAAGGTTTTAAACCTTGACTGATCTAAAATAACATTTAGGCTCACCGACAGTTTCCACATTAAAGTCTCACTCCAACCATCTTTTGATCTATTATAAAAGCATTCCCAGCAGTCCTTTAATAATGATTATGCTTTTTTTAGCCAAAAAAAAAAACTACAGAAGGGCAGTAGTTCTTTAGAAATTTGCCTCTAAGTTGTGGGGGGGACCGTTGGTGCGGGATAAGCTTACACTCACTTCCCATCATACCCTCGTTTACACTCTTTCCCGTTAGCTTAAAGCACCTCACAACCCCAAACTAACATTACCAGTGAAATAAAAATGGCGAGCAATATTGAAGCTATCCAGCCATACAGTTTGGAGCCAGATGCTAGCTTAGATGAGAAAAATAAAGATGTACATGGAACTTCTTGTCTGCCAGTGTATAAGAATATAGCAGTGCAGGGAATTTGTAGCCTTGCATATGTAGCATCTACATCACAGCTACAAGCTTTTTCCAACTGCATTTCTTCGTCTGCTCCTGATTCACAACAATTTGAATAAAGAAATACTCAGAAAGGCAACTTTAAGCTTGATTTTCTTCATATGTCCTCCATCATGAATGGTACGAGAACATGTTAAAAAAAAAAAACCTAAAGGGATTTACAAGGTCAGCAGAAGCCCCTCTGATCTATCTTCGCAACACTGATGATTACTGATCTGATGAGCGATTAAGCAAATCTCAGTTTATTTTTAGAAGATCAAATTCAGATTGAACCCTCCAAAACCTTTTTAGATCTAAAGAAATAAGTGACAAAAATTCCCGTTAGATGATTTTTTTAAAAAGCTACCAAAGTTTTGTTTTCTTTTTCCCACAGGCCAGTAGACCTGTATTCTCCATAACCACAAAGTGATGATGATACAGCTCTGGGAATATAAGACCAGACACTGCCACTGTGATTCCTAATATTTTTTAATGATTGTCCCACTGCCTATGTAATCATCCTCTCAACCTGGCCTCCAGCTTTTACAGAGTAGAATTTAATTCAGGTTCCTCATCTGAACGGCCGAGTTTTGCCATGTGAAGAATACACATAAATACACACTTCACACACTTTAACTCCATTCATACTTATGGCTTCATTTCTCTTCATGGATCTTCCCTGCTGCAGCCTCAGACTCAGTAACTTTATTACCTGATCAACCATCACTGGCTGGTCTCTATGTGGTAGGTGGGAGCCATACATCTTAGAACACTTTATTAACTTGCATTTAAAAATGACTGCTGATACAGGCAACAAGAAGCAACCCTGTAGTATATAAAAAATTAACGAGATCCCATCATTTCATAAAAATCTGGCTTGGTCATGACTAGTGCGGTACTATTATTCTACCTCATATTTTACTTCCCTAAAATGTCTAAATTAAAGTTAATCTTTTAATATAGCACCTAGAAGTTAATCTACAAGGTTACAACTAAACAAAGGTCTACTAAGTTTGTTCATTTCTTTTCTTTAACAGTCAATGCAACAGTTTAAGGCACATAGAGTTTCTATTTTAGGGAAAAATGCCCACAAGTCATCTTTTGCAATATCAAGTGATGTGTTTAAGAACTCTGTGAAAAGGGAATCTCTGTGTTGACAGAATGTTAATCTGTTAGTTTAAAATAACCAGTGTCAACACAAAATCAACATTGGGTTTTTCTGCACAACCACCTATGTAACATAACAATAAAACAGAAAACAACCATTAATTTGATTTAACATGCATGTTTAAAATGTAAAAATTAAGATAGGGAGAGTGCCCTCATTTGAATCCTGAATGTGTCCTTTCTGTGGGGAGTTTGCATGTTCTCTCCATGCATGAGTGGAATTTTTTTCCATGCTGTCTCCCCCGATTCTAGGACCTGCTTCATGGGGATTGATGACTAAATTGTACCTTAAAAGTGAGTGTGTTTTCCTCAGGTTAAACCCTGCCGATGCCCTGAAGTAGCTGGTATAGGCTTTAGCAACTTTTATGACTCTGCACAGGACAGAATGGCAAAAGTAGACAAATTCTAAGTAACAAAATGTTGGTGTGACAAGTCTCACTGACTCTTTTTTATATCTTTTATATTAAAGTATTTTTATACTGTAAAAGATTTACACTTACTCATTTTGACCTTCCTTGGGCAATAAAAATATTGCGTTTTTCTTGAATATTCTGTTACTGACAGCTATTTCAAAGGAAAAAACGTGTGATAGTAACTTGTTAAGTTTGTTTTTTTTATTGCGTATTTTATGTATTCTTGTCTATAACAAAAACGTGAACAAGTTTAAAGTGAAGTTTAAAAAAAAATTTAATATAGACAGAGAATTACCAAAAAGGCCTAAAGTAAAAAAAAAAAATAAAAAATAAACTCCAATGAAGCAAACACTAAGGTTTAAAGTGTATGATTAAATCAAGAAAAAAGATTTTAGGATTGTTGCCATTCAGTGGGACAGCTGGTGTCAACAGTAGGTTACAGAGAGGAAGATGAAAACACTTTTTTTTAATCTTTCACTTAAAACAATTGTGTATAGGAAAATAAATTATCTAAGGGTAAAAGCAGCTAGAAAAAAATTGAAGAAACAGGGAAGTTTGGCAGCTGGGGTCCAAGCAGTCTTTTCAGGCATTCATTATTTAGAGTGTCTAAAAATACATCAGAGGCTGGTTCCCTTCCAGCACATGGGGAATCTGAATTTCACAGCATCCAGCTCTAAGCAGCTCAGTCTGGGCTGACAAGCTGCTTCATCTACTGTACATCAAGGTAAAACACGTGTTCACACATATATCACAGATGCACAAACAGAAGTGACATCTAGTAAAAAAAAAAATTATTAAGCTTAGAGTTGGGGAAGGTAAGTGAGACATCAGTGATGTTTAAGTTTTGTAGGGACCTTTGTTGCAAAAATAAAAACTTCTCACATGCTGATTATTTAAAGATGTTTAACATACAGTTGCTTGTGTAACCACTTAATTAACACCAACAGCACAGCGATGTGACTTGATAAATTGCATACAAGAAAGAAGAGCTTGCCACACCAATGAAAAACTGCAAAGTGATCAAGATATACCTCATGGAAGGCATCCTCTCAACATCATGCGTCCCTGAAGAGTTGAGCAGATTGCCTCCTGTTAGAAGGAGCTCCGTGTCTTGGGAGCACAGAAGCAGTCCATGAAATCAAACATCAAACAGGTCACAGATTGGGTCGTGCATGCTGTTAATTGCATCGGGGACAGGATATCAGCTTAATTATTTCAGCTGTAGCTTGAAATTATGCCTCACAAATCTATTAGACACGTATGCTATGCAAGTCATGTACTGAGGTTCACGAGTCAATAAACAGAGCGTCCGCCAGGGCTCACAAGCAGTCCTAATAACTGTGATTCAGACATCGACAGGTTGTGTTGAACCATTGCTTTGTGCCTTCCTCTGACAAGACTTTCAGGAGTTTTTAAACTTCATGCAGTGGAGTTATAAACTAGTTTCAGTGATGTGCAAAGCAGCAGTTTGACGATATGCAGACGAAATTAATTAATTAATGAACAGCACTGCAGCCTAAAACAAACGTCACAATGACTCATCTCATGGTTGATGGCACCATCAGATTCAAAATTTCTGGCATACCCTGCTCTGGCATGTTCTAATTGGCTGAACACACCTGATCCAGGCAATCAGCTGGGAGTGCGGCAATATTGTTAGGAAAACATGCAGATGCACTGGCCCTGGAGGTCTGGAGTTCCTCACTATGATCCTATATGAAGTCCATGTTCTGGCATTACATTCCCAAATGTATCCATCTAGGAACATATTCTGAGAAATTCTTAGGTTTTGGCAGATTACATCTTTTTCTCCCATTCTAGCTGGGGAATGAACCACATCCTTTTTCATCTTTTACATATTGTTGCATCATATCTTTTAGCATCATACTGCCTAAAAAAGGTTAAAACCAAAAGACCTTGAAATGTGTTATAAAGCAGACATGCACAGAGCAAAAACTTCAGATGAACTTTAGAAGCTTGCAAACTTTGAGCTCTTTAGCTCAAAGACCCGTAAAAGCAACGGATGACACTGAACAAATGTTCAGTCTCCATTGAATCGCATGTTAAACTGGCAAAAAAAATGTGCACATGCTAGACTATTCCAAATAAAACTTTCACTGTCCAAAACGTTAATTTTTAAGGTAATTAGTTTTAGCTCGGCTAATTAGAAAAGCATTTTAGGAGGTATTAATGTCAGGTTATAAACATTTCTTGCAATTATCTGCCATCCCATTTCCAATTACAAATTAAACAGAAATTCATTTGGTAAAGACACAAACATCCAGTCTTGTGCTCATTCAAGCAGACAAAATTATATGATGGTTCTTCAAAGGAAAAAAAAATCTTCAGATAAAAAATTCTGCATATTCAAATCCAATTTCATGCAAACTTGGAGGATTTTTTCATGTTCAAAAGTCTGTCTAGTTTGCTGAAGTACATTTATAATGCAACTTTATTATATTTTCTTCCCAATTTTGTATTTATCACAGTCTAAAAACAAATCCTCAAACTACTAGTTTGACCCAAGAGAAAAGAAAAATTGTGTTAAACTTGAGAAATTAAATGTAGGAAAATGGCATTTGAATGGGATAAAACTACATACTATAAATTCGTTTTGTTTCCCTTACACATTAGATTTTGCAGCAGAATGTACTACCTCAAGTTTGGTGTTGAAGCTGTAGTTAAAGACTAATAATTCACAAAATTATGTAATTTTCACTGAAATGTTTCATAAACATCAACTCCAATGCAAGAATTTAGCTGTTATTTAGGCAAAAACTTTAAAACTTTGTGGCTGTTACCAGTTTGACTGTGGTATCTTTAATCCTTTTTCTGTCCATATGGTAAGCTCTTAATCTGCTGGGAAGCATCCGGTTTTTTCTCATGGCTAATGAAAAACTGAGTGTGACTAAAGAATTTGTAAGCCCAAAAATCCCCAGAAAATGGAAGAAAAACAGATGTCATAGGAATTATAAAATGTTAGCTTTTAACCATAAAACAAAACATTTATTTTTTTCTTTAACTGAAACTTTCCTGTTTTTTATGCTATTTCTCTGCTATTTCTTTTTGTTTTGTGATAGGGCTCCCATAAACACACATTGTTCGTAACAAACTGTCAAGAGTCTGAGCTCTGGCTCGGTGCAAAGAATTGCTTGTGTCATTCAGCCTGCATACTGAGCATTTTTTCCTGATCTGATCACCTGTTTACCTGACCCTGCCTCTTTGCCACCTGCCCTGACCTTTGCCCAAATTCGGACCCTGATTTAGCTTTGTGGACTTTTAGATGAGATTTGCTCCTCTGCCTGTCTGAGTCAATAAAACCTGCTGCACATGGAACCAGCCGTCTGCCTGTTTGTGACACAAACCCACATTTGTCCCATAGTTGTCACATATTGCATTTCTCTGCTTTCTATGTTCTTTTTTCTGCTTTCAACTGGTGTTAAGGCTTTATCAATACAGTCTTTAAAAGACTCTAAAACCCCCTAGTTAAGGTTAGGGTTATGAACAAAAAAAAAACATTTCATGACAGCACTCATGTTAAGTTAGATGTTTAAAAGTCATCAAAAAACACACAACTGATATTTTCAGATAGGAATTGCATGTTATCAACTTGACAGATTATCAGAAATTATTTTTCATGAATGTCAATTTAACTGCAGTTATTAGTGTTTTTGTCAATGCTTTGTATTGTAGAAGCATTTTGTAGATTTTAGTCTTCATCACTGGGTTTCTGAACCAGACTTTAAAGAGGGGCAGTATCTGAATGGCAGTGAACCATGCGCTGCTATTTTGACATTTCTGATGAGCCTCAAGGGCTGAACTACAAGAAAAGAGAGATCTATCATTTATTTCAAACTGCTTTAAAAGTAACAATATTTAAAAATGTACATGAGCATTTTGTCCATGTTGAAAACCTTCAGTCTGTCTGTTCTACTTGCTTTTGACTTTCAATGATCAGATTTGTCTTTGTTAGTTAACAATGGAGCAACCAAATAATATGGTCAACACTGCCGATCCACAACACAAGAACCATAAGGTGCAGTCTGTTCTTATGTGCTCATTCATTCATTCATTCATTCATTTTCCAATCCGCTTTATCCCTTTCGGGGTCACGGGGTTGCCGGAGCCTAACCCGGCTGCTCATGGGCGAAGGCAGGGTACATCCCTGGACTGGTCACCAGTCTGTCGCAGGGGCCACAATCACACACCCATGCACACTCACATTCACACCTAGGGACAATTTAGAGTGACCAATCAACCTATGAAGCATGTTTTTGGACGGTGGGAGGAAGCCGGAGTACCCGGAGAAAACCCACGCATGCACGGGGAGAACATGCAAACTCCACACAGAAAGGTCCACCAGCCAGGACTTGAACCGGGAACCGTCTTGCTGTGAGGCAGGAGCGCTAACCACTGCGCCACCGTGCAGCCCTCTTATGTGCTTCGGTCTACAAATAGTTACAGCAGAAACTTGTCAAAGATAAATAGAGACTCCCTCTAAGTCAACACTGGGATGGGCACATCAATACTTTAACATTAGCTTCTGACTTCTTTAACACAAGCTTTGGAGCTCTGAAGTGGCGCACTTCACTCAGCAGTATTAGCAATATCTTTGTCTACTTCTTCATAAACTTAATTCACCTACTTAAAAATAGACGAATGAACACAGCTTTTGATAGCATTCATATGAGCATGATCTGAAGCTATGACAACCAAGAATGTAGCTTATTTTCAGACACTCCCTGATTAATTTTGAACTAAAGGAAAATAGGTTGTGCTCAGCTATCTGAAGCAGTATTTAAACCTCTGTCATTCACGTGGCCTCATCTGCTCAGACAGTCTCAAAGGGGCCTTTTTCCCATAATGCTGTTCATCTATACTCAAATGAGATTTAGGTTTCTTGTTGAAGAACGTTTAGGGTTGGTTAAATGTGTGCATCTCACTTATGCTGTTTGTTTTGAAAAAAGTACATGCAAAATACATAGAATATATCAATGGAATTTTTTGCTAGACAGAAGGGCAACAAAAGACTCAGAGAGCCAAAATAAAGAGGATGATGACAACAGAGTGAAGGAATAAAAAGGTGAAATGGGGAGAGAGGCTACTTGGAGCGGAAATGCCTTCAGTGCCTCTGCAGCCTGCCACCTCATATCAAGAAGCATCCACTGACAAATAGATGCAGGAGAGCCCAATAATAGAAATGTTCAGAAATAAACGCTTGGATAAAAGGGGAGGATCTTCAGCTCGCAAGCCGATCTGTAAGAATGACAGCAGAGGGGAGGTAAAAGGGTCAGCCATCTATACCAATAACTGGACATTATAAGGACTGACATAGAGTAAAAACTGCTTCGAGTGTGTGGTCGAAATGTGTTCGCAGACTTTAGTGTAGTTACTATAGAAACTTGGGCCTGTTCTTGTTTTCTTATGCAGAGTATCAAAAAAGAACTTAGAATTGTACAATCGAGACTCATAAAGACGTCAATGAGAAACAAAAGGGAATTCACTGGCGATCCATTTAGCTGGCTACCATGTTGACACGCCTTGTTCTTTAAGCAGAAGTAATGACAACACAGAGTTGCTTCAGTAAACTCAACTTCTTTTGTTCAATACATGAGATCTTGTCTTTCTTGTTTTAGTAGCTACTACCTAAGCTGCAATCAGGAAGAGGAAATACAGACACAAATAGCTGTTTGGGACACTGGGGGATTCAGTGCAAGACTTTTCAAGGTAGTTTAGATCTAGTATAAATGGATCTTGTAATTTTTTACATTTTATTTTATTTTTTTCCTGCTTTGGTTAGAAAACCGTCAATACCCTAAACAGATGGATTTCTTTTTGTTTCTCTGAAACTGTTTTGTAACCTTAAACTAGAGACTTCCGTGATCCAAAGATTATGTAAGATTTGTTTTTGTGTTAGCCTGCATAAATCTGTATGCAGTTATAGGGTTATTCAGTGAGGGGAGTCTACAGGGTCTTCTTAGAAGGCCAAGCATTTATTGTTTGGATGTTTTATATTTACTTAGTCAACACAATTGATTTTCTATCTTACAGTTACTCTCCCTGTCATCAACTTAGTTTTGAAAAAAATGACCTTGAGAATATCTTCTATCATTTTTTTTTTTTTGCTTGAATTTTCTCATTCTTTGGCAAGGAGTTGTATAACAATTACTGAAGGCCACATTTGTCCATGTCCATGGCAGTAGAAACATCTCAACAAGAAAATGCCAGTTACATTAACCAAAGGTAATTTAATTATATCTCAATCGAAATGTATTACTCAATCTAAAACCCATTCCGAAAAGTGTTTTTGTTATTTATAACATGTTCTTGTGACATTTTTCCTCACAGAGAAGGACATACAGAAAATAATCTTAAAATGTGTATTTCTGCATGCTTCTTTTGTCAGTTTGCTGGCAATGCATTTGACCAGATCTACTAGATTCTCATCTGAACTGGCCTCTGACTCAAAACTGTACAGCTGGATGGCTCCAATATTGTTCACCATTTTTGTTGCTATGTTAATGTTAGGTTGGGGTTGTGAGGGGCTGTAAGCTAGCAAGAGAGTATGTTAATAGATGGATGATGGGAAGTTGGGTGGGCTTACTCTGTGCCTACAGTCCCGCCCACAAGTCAGAGGCAAATTCTTTTTTAATTTCGGCTAAAAATGGCATCATCATAATTAAAAGATAATGCTTTTAAAATATATCAAAAGATGGGAGTGGGACTTTAATGAAGGCCCATTTGTATGCAATAGTTCATTAGGTTGACAAACAGTTTTGTCATCTTAGTGGCAGCCACTGCAGATGATACTGTTAGATTCCTGTACTGTTTTAAAAGAAACTGCGAGTAGAACAAGGACTCGTTGAATTTTGATTAGTGCTTAATATGTCTAACCAAAAACTGTATGCTTTTGCAAAAACGTTTTGGTCTCTAAGAGACCGAAGGATCAATTCCAAGGCAGATTCAAACTGATGAATGAAAATGTGGCCAAATGTTGGAGACTGTAGTGGCTGATGCTCAAGAGGCATCTAATAATACTTTATATGATTTTTTTAAAAACTGATGTGGAAATAAAGTTTTCCTTTAAAGGAAAGATAACCTAAATGCAGATTCACTCAATTTTGTCTTTAAAGTTTTTTGTCTGCTACTTGTACTTTTTTTTATTATGACTACATTTTAAACAGCACAAATTGCCTGACTGAATGTTAGGACAGCTACAAGAAAAACCCAGATACAAAACAATTACCTAAAAGTCACACTTCAGTCATTTTTCAATATATCATTAAAGTATTCTTCAGTGGTCTTTTAGTTATGATTATGCAATTTTTAGCCAAAATCAAAAATAATGTGTCGTTTTCTAGAATATGGTAAGAGCAGGAAGCCTCCACTTATTTCCCATCATCCCTTAGTTTACACTTTTTCCCACTAGCTTACAGCCCTCACAACCTCAACCTAATATTAGCAGCACAACAAAAATGGCGAGCAATATTAGAGGTATCCAGTCATATAGATTTGAGCCAGAAGCCAGCTCAGATGAGAAAAATGAAGATGTTAATGCATCTATTTGTCTGCAAGTGGATACATCAGAATGGAGCTGAGGAGGGATAACTTTGCCCTGCCCATTTCAGTTGCTGTGTTGCAACTGAGAGCTTTTTCAAATAGAATCTTTTCATCTGCTCCGGATTCACCATGATTTGAATAAAGAAATACTCAGAAATGCAATTTTAAACTTACATACTTTAATATATGTTCTCCTTCATGAGAAAAAACTGCCACAAGAACACGTAAAGAACACAAAAACAAAATTTTCACTGGAGTGGTCTCCAACCTGAAGAAGAAGGAATGTATTCTCATATTTTTGCCCTTCACGTTTATGCTTGGGTGGATCTGCATTGCTTTAAAGCACAAATGTTTTACACTTGTGAACCTGGATATAAACACGAGGATTGAAATACCTGGCTTTAGAGGAACAAAACTAGTGACAGGAAGAAAATGCAATAGTTTGCATTTAATCTGTCTACCTAAAGGGTTATAAACTTGTCCATGACACAACTTGATAGTGATTCAATTTGCCCACCCGTAATCTTTGTATTCAACAAACTTGTGACACTATCCGTTTTAGGAAAAACCCCAAACTGACAGCTTAAAACGAAGCTTATACACCTATCATAGAAGACTGTCATCCTTTATTTATCAAAAAGTCTATTGCCTTCCCACACAGCACATGAAAAAAAAAAAAAAGAAAAAACAAGGACGTTGAGCTTTAACTGCATTCCAACCGAGATGTGCACGAAAACAGTGCTTCTTTACCACTGATTACCTCCAGTTAATGTTGTGCTCATTCCTCACACGAGAGATTAGGCTTTTTTCTGCTGGACGAAAAAAAAAAAAAAAAAAAGCTTTTTGCATCAACTGCGTTTTGTTTGAAGATCTTTTGGAAGAATTGAAAGCTGTATAACAAACTGCAGGAATGCAGTTAATACAGCCCCTTTAAAAATTAATGATTGTTTCATAAACATCAGAATAAACTTTTTGCCCTCAGGGGTTTTACTGTGAACTGATTCAGGCTGCAAAAAGCAAATAAAAACAGTTTATGGTTTAAAAAAAACAAATTAGTCTTTCATCAACTATTTCAAAACAATAAAATACATTAATAATAGTTCTCCTTTGTGTTACATCTTTTCTTCTCTTTTTTAAATATTTATTTAGTCTAACAATAGGTCGTATTTAAAGACATTAAATCCCACTTTCAACACTTTGTGTTTAAGATAACCTTTTAGCATCTTTTTACAGCTTTATTCTGACTACAAGTTTATCGAAATGTCAAAATATAAAAATTAAAAATGCAGGATTTTGCCTCTTGCCATGCAAACTTACCCCAATGGATTTGAAAATATAAAGGAATTTTAAAAAGTAGTCTAAAATTTAAAGTCAAAATCTAAAATTTCTGCAGCCTTTGAAAGCCCCTTTTATGTGTTAATAAAATCCACTGACACATTATGACAGTCAAATTAGCTGTCCTAATAATTTTAAAATGATTTAGGTTTTTTAATATGTCATTCAGTAAACTTTTAATGTACTGATATTTAAAACGACCTGGAGGGTTTTTATTAAGGTTTCAGTCAAACATTGAGCCAAGGAACATTATTGGTGTGGAAGCATGGACCCATGTACCACAGCCTCATCTTAGAAACTTCTTTTACCAATCGGCCAGAATCATAAAACTGCTTTGATTACGAACGCTAAAGAATAAAGCTTCTTTGGATTCAGTTTGTTCCATCTAGGCTTGAGTGAAATCTTTGGGTGCGCTCCTTCTTCTTTGTCCTTCCTCTTGTTGCTACAAGCTCAGCCAGGTTTTCCCTGGAGATCACTGTATTTGTTAAAAGATGATTATGAGGTAATAGTTTAGTATATCACCTGACTGGTGTATATCCAATAAAGTGCTAAAGGTGCATTCAGAAGTTGTCCTTCAATCAGCAGCCACACATAAAGGCCGCACAAAGAGCATTCCACATCCGAGCATTAGAATTGACAAAAAACGCAAGGCCAGCACTCTGCTGGTTATTACAAGTTCTGTGGAGTGTCAGGTTGGAGCTCATATCCTTCGGAGTAGAGATGAAAAGGAATAAGTTTACTCTTCCCTGTTTGAGTCATAAATATGTATAAAATGATAAATATTGCAAATACAAATTTTAAAATCTCTATTTTGGGATATTTTACTAATACAAAAAAATGTTTTATTATTATTATTATTATTATATATAATAATAATAATATAAATATATGAAGTGACAAAATATAAACAGCACAACTTAAGGACTTACTCCAATGAAAACATGTTCTTGTAGCATTTTCTCATGATTTATGACATAAAAATTAGATTAAATCTATATTTTTGAGTATTTCTTTATTCAAATTGTGTTCAGTCAGGAGCAGGCAAAAAAGCTTGAAGTTGCTATGTACAAATGAACAACAGCAGACCACAAGCTCCCTGCTCCGCTCCATTCTGAGGCATCTGCTTGTAGACAAATAGATTCATCTGAGCTATTGCTCGCCATTTTTGTTCCACCAGTAACTCTAGATTAGGATTGTGAGGATCTGTGAGCTAGCGGGAGAGAGTGTAGTCAAACAGATGATGGGAAGTGGGGGCAGGCTCTCTCCATTTCAACGGCCAAGCGAATTTCTCATGAACTCCTGCTGCTCTGCAGAAACAATGTCCCAGAAAACGACACAGGTTTTTGATTTTGGCTAAAAACGACATAATCGTAACTAAGACCACTGGTAACACTTTTAAAATAGCTCACAAGATGATTGACATTTAAAAGGTGAACATTTATCTGTTGTGAATGTAAAGCTCACAAATCAAATAGATATGTTAGCTCTGCTCTGAACAAACTTGCTGGAGCATGAAAATTCATTTTAAAGTGTTTCGCTCTATTTTAAAGGTCAGCAAAGCAATTAAATCAATTCTGAAATGTTTCCTGAGTGACACACATAAATAGAAAAGTAGCTGAGAGCAACCTTGCCTTTTGGGGGCCGTCACTGGCTCAACTGTTTTTTATCGAAACGTGCTGGTTCTTTAAGGTGCAGCGGCAAGGATTCCACACGTACCACAGAGGTAGGTGTGTTGAGTCTGTTTACGGAATGAAAGCTTCACTGTGCGCACAGACCTGACAAGCACTCATGTCATTCTCCTGTCCCACAATTCTGAGCTACTCTCTGGCCGTCAATGAGCCTGTCAGGGTGAGGAACAACCCTGTCAAGAGTGTTGTTTGGCTGCATGAAAAGATAGACAGATGGGCAGACAGATGGGTGAGTGGATATATCGGTCTGTGTTCCTCAGTTATGCCCCTCCAGTGAAACATTAATCAAGTCTATTTAAACTGATCAATTTTTCGCCTCCATTTTACCACTGAAACAAAATTGGTTTGTTGTGTGGCTGTGAGCTTTTTTCTCCCCTGTAGCCTCTGATTATTACAATCTAAAATTTTAAGTCCAAGAGCCATGAGGGTGTCTAACTAAAATAGAAATTGAAAATAGCTGTGATTCATAGAAAATACAGTTTTAAACAGATATAAAAACAAGACTTTGTCATCCTTCGACAATCCCTAAAAGAAAAAGGGGTTTCCTTAACCCTTGAATGCATAACTGGGGTCAAAAGTTTTTCTATAAAGTCCCGATATTCCTTATAAAACCTGTTTGCTAAAAATGTATATACACATTTTTAAGAAATTGCTGCTTGTTTTACCACCACTTTTCCATAAGAGGGGTCAAAAATGACAAGGGAATCTCAAGGTTTGGGCATAGGAACTTTTGATTCTAATCAACTGTGACTGTCAGTGTACATTTAGTGTCACACTTACACATCTGATACGAGAAGGTGTCACCACTCAGGAGGTCATTTTTGGCACAGGAACATAAGCTTTATCTTTATTTATGAGCTTTATTTCCATTCATGATGTTTCTGTGATGGAGTTTTACTGATATTGTCAAAGCATATATGGTCAAATTAGCAGGTGTCAACCTTCACAATGGACAAGTTCACCAGCGTACCTCATGCAGAGCATTTCCTGATGAAGGGTCTGACTGTTGTGGAAACCTTCAGACAGAACTAATTGTGGTCATTTTTAACCCCACTTGTGGAAAAGTGTAGGTATTGTTAGGTCATGCACCCAAGGGTTTGGACAGTCCAATAATCTTTTGATCTATTATTTAAGTGCTCCCAGTTGTCTTTTAATTATGATTATGCAGTTTTTAGCCAAAATCAAAAAGAATGTGTCATATTCTAGGACATAGAGCAGAATCGCAAAACTGAACATCATAAATCATGAATGCCATTTCGGTGACCTCAGGTACATAAAATATAAAAGATAAGTCAGCTTTTCAAAGCCTTTTTGTCTAAAAATTGTGTAATTTGTAATTAGTAGACAGGCAGCCTTTATAAATGTACAACAGTTTATCCCCTTAAGGGGTTCTTTGCATTGACAGCACCATAGAAGGAAAGCATTAAGTATGACTCATCTCGCAATACCAAAGAAATCAGTTTTTTTTAAAACACATTTCAAATGACTTTTTATTGGAACTGCCTCTTCTGGCCTGAAATCAGAGACTCCCTTTTGTATTATTAACTGCACAAATGTCAGCCTGCACATAATCCAACATACAATAGCCAACAATAAATTTTACTTGGATAATGTCAAATTTAGAATCATACGTCTTTTTGGATTGGTTTGAAGGTAATTCCATGTGTAGGTAAAACGCCAGAGGCATTGTTGCTCAGCCAGGTTAAAAAAAATGACTGCAGTCCAGACCACGCTAGGGGTCGGATTCAGTCGTGTCAAAACAGCAACTGGCTCAGTCTGTAATGAATCAGAGAAGAGATCATGATGCCACATTGCATCCTCTTGCCCACAGCAGAAAACGCTAAAACCGGACCTCCAAGAACAACTATTTCAATAAAACAGGAACACTAGCCTAAAACAAGTGCATGTTCTCAAAAAAACAACAATTATGACTATGGAAAATTCATGTTAGTCAATATATCCATTACTGATATTGAACCAATGAAAAAATAAACAGTTTCCGCTGATATTCTTTTCTTCAACAGTGCTTTCACTGAGGCCACTTTGATATGCAAAGATTACAACCAGACCACTTTCTATGAATTCCTGGTGAATTAGGAGAGAACGTTAAGATACAAAAAAGTGACATTTGCATCTCCAGATCTAAAGCAGTTGTGAAGTCAACAGTCCAATCACAAACTTTTTTTTTCAACAACAAGATTCTGCTGCAATTCTTGAAAAGATTGGCTTCAAAGCTCTCTGACAGTGACACGCTGAAGCTATGTTTGGCGCTGCCACCTCGCAGCAAGACTGCTGTTCTGTAAGAATATGTTTCTGTGTGTGACAATGTTTCCTCCCACAGCCTTTCTGCATGCATGTGGCCTTAAGCTGCATTGGCTCGCTCACGGGTCAATAAGTCTTGAGCCCAGTGCGCTATGGGGGGGCTCAAAGCTCAAATTGTGCCTCTAATTTGTCTGCTCTTTTAACTTCCCTGTTTGTCCGTGTTTCACTGCTCTTGTTTTTGCAGCGGATTTTCTGTCCTCTCAGATCACAACCAGTCAGCAGATGACCCACCTTATTAAGTCTGAAGGGTTTTTTGTTGTTGTTGTTTTTGTTTTCTGTCAAGTCTCTCAAGTAAACAAATATACAGTACTTATTTTCCCCTTCATCATATGATTGTAACATAATGTTTACTTCAAGGCATATTATGACTGGACACTTTTGATTTGCTTAAAGTGAACCAGAATTCGTTTGCCCCCGAATTATTTTTGACAAAATTTCTATCTCAATATATGCAAGCAGACCCTGGTCCAGGACCAGCAACTGCTCTCTGACCTATCTTTTGAAGTGGTCTTCGGTTTGCTCTGAAATTCCTCAATATGAATACGGTATTCTGAGTGGAACAACTGGAACAAAACGGCCATTGTAGCAGGGCTTTACTTAATGTAAACAGAGAGCCGACTCGATCCGGACCAAATGAAGCAAACTCAGTCCAAGGTGTTCTTGCAGCCTTTTTCTCATGATGACATGATGACAAAGAAAATTAAGATTAAAAGCGTTTCTGTATTCAAATGCTGGTGAATCAGGAGCAGACAAAAGAATGAACTTTGTAAAAGCTTGTTGTTTCGCACAAACAACAATCGGCAGGCCACAAGTAGGGATGTTCCAATCCGATCACATGATCGGAAATCGGGCCCGATCGCGTGGTTGAGGACTTGATCAAAAATCGGATGTGGTAGCCCAATCAGTATCGGAGATTTAATTTATTCTTATTATGATCCCTTTATATTTTAAGCTTATTATTTCATATAAATACTCTAGTAGAAGTCTGCATATCAGGAACGGATCACTACAATTTATTGCAGCGCTAGTTTGACCAGCTGGCGCGCAAAAACAGCTAAGCTGAGCTAGCAAGTTTTTCACAGATTCAGACTTGCGGACTGCATTAGTAAGTCTTTTAAAAAATGGTCAAAGCTAACAGCAAGTATTTCTATTGGGTAGTTTTAACACAAACAACAACCTACAAAGGTATTTTAACAAAAGAAAGTTTATTTTTTTCTTTGTTTTTTTTTTTTTTTAATGAGAGTGGCTTTCTCCATCCTCTCGACAGAGAAAGATGCTGACTGCAGCTGGGGGATTCAACCCCTTAAGTCCCTATCCTTTTTCATTTCTCTTTGACAGAGCCCCAGTTAAGCAGAATTAACTGCTGTGGCAATAAAACCCAAACGTCCATGCAGTCCATGGAGTGGATGCCAGGTCTTAAGAGGTTAAAATAAATAATCTTTTATTTTTTTCTTTAAAAAAACAATCAATACATGGTTACATGAGCTAGTCATGAGTACTCATCATCATATTTGTTACACAACTATTTTAAAAGAAAATCATCATAAATTTGGGAAACTTTTAGAATTCTTGGTAAGACCATTGTACTTACCCCATTGGCTGATTTTCTTCCTTATTTGAATAATGTTCTTCAGATTTGAATAATTTTTAACTTACACAAATGGTAAGAGGCTAAATTAAGAAAAGATGTCAACAAAATCAAAATTTATGACGACCAAAAAAAAACTTCATGTGTAAACAATCAGTGGCGTTCCACAATAAAAATGCATCAAGTCCAAATTTCAAGCAAGCAAGGAAGACATACGAAAAAACTGTGGCGCAGTGGTTAGCGCTCCTGTCTCACAACAAGAAGGTTCCCGGTTCAAGTCCTGTCATCAATGGGGACCTTTCTGTGTGGAGTTTGCATGTTCTCCCTGTGCATGCGTGGGTTTTCTCCGGGTACTCCGGCTTCCTCCCGCCGTCCAAAAACATGCTTTATAGGTTAATTGGTTACTCTAAATTGTCCCTAGGTGTGCATAGGTGTGTGATTGCGACAGACTGGCGACCAGTCAAGGGGTGTCCCCTGCCTTCGCCCATGAGTAGCCGGGTTGGGCTCCGGCAATCCCGTGACCCCGAAAGGGATAAAGCGGATTGGAAAATGAATGAATGAACGAATAAAACAGCAAGAAATTTAACAACAACAGAAATCCCACAGATTGCTGTTGATTGCTAAATCTTATTAGCTACTCTACAACCTCCTCTACAACCAGGAGAGGATAATAGCCTGTCTGCAACAGCAGTTTGTTTCCCTGGCGATACAGATGTGAACGTGTTCGCAGCAAACACACAGACACAGCTGAAATGTTATATTTAGTGCAAAAGAATCTTTGTTTCCAGAGTTGTTTGAAATATGGATGAATACAAATCATATTTTCAGTCTGAGAAATAAATCTTCAAAGCTTTCTCCTATTGCACAGGAAGCAGCAGCAACACTACATCTAACCAGATTTTGACTAATGGTTGTTTCTTGTTTGATCCGCACTACCTCAGAAGCAGTCTTTTATGTTGTTTCTCTATATGTTTACTCTGTAAACAAATAAAGTGTTTTATAAGAGATTTTTGCAGATGGTTGGATTTAGTATGCAGCACAAAGCCATCAGATGTAAAATATTATCTAAAGGCCGGAACATATAATGTTCACAAATTGTAAAAAAAAAACTTGACTCATTCCCAAGAACTGCTTGTGAAAATTGGTCTGATTGCATGGACACTCCACGCTTAGTCACAGAAGAATTGCTTATTCTGAATCGGCACTTTGGGGCAGCTTCATTCGAAGGGCTGGTTCTAAATATGTCAAAATATAGAGCTACTACACTGTGGAGTCAAATTAGTCTCAACGGATTTGTATGAGTCTATTTCTTGATTTGTAACCCTTTTCTACCTGTTTGTATGCAATTTTGAATTTGTGTGTGCGTAACTCTTGATTTGTAACTCAAACAATACATTTTGTGCATAACTGTGTGTACTTGCAATCATGTATTCACATGTACAAAGATTACAAACTACAGAAAAATTGCAAAATGTAATCTTTAGAATCTTAGAAAACTACAAACCAATTGCCAGAAACACACACAAAACCGCATTTATGCACAGATCAGATTTGAGACTCTTTTCAAGTCTCCAAGTTTTGTGTAAATGATGTGTTTAAATGCTGCTAGAATGCTGGGTCATCAAACTTTTAATCACCCGCTTTGAACTACAATTGTGAAAATATCTTCTAAAAGCTTGACATGTGTTTTCCACTTTCTTAAACAAGACATGCCCTGATAAGAGAAACTTTTTCTATATAAATATTGATTATTGGAGCATATTTGTATGAGAAAGTTGGAAAAATGTAAAGTTTTCACCAGATATTATCCATAATCTAAGTTCAAATCAGCTAGTAATAAAACTGATGACCCAGCATTCTAGCAGCGTTTAAACACATTATTTACACGCAGAACTTAGAGACATGAAAGTGTGTGTACCAGGCGATTAGTGCGTACTTTTTAAAGATTTGTATGTGTAGATAATTGTAAGTTGCTGTGATTTTAAGTATTTGTACATGAGAATACACAATAGCAAGTACACAGTTATGCACAAAATTGTGTTGTGTGAGCTAAAAATCAAGAATTATGCACACACAAATCCCATAAGACTATTTTGGCTCCATACAAAACTCACAGTAAAAAAAAAATTTTCATCAATTAACCAATTCAGCTGAGAGCTAATTGTCCATTTAAATGCAGCTGCATCACATCTGGGATTCTCTCCGTTTCACACAGCATATAAAATGTTCATGTTTGTGTTTAGTTTTTGTATCCTTTTGTAGCCCCCACTCTTTTAGGATTGTTATCTTGTGAATAACCTCCACTCCACCTCTACACAAAAAAAGAAAAGTTCCTTTGGTTAAATTTATGCAAACAAGCAAGAGCTTCTTCAAAAAGAAAGAGCATCATCATAAAGCAGAATAAACACTTCATGCATAGGAGATGAATAGAAGCTTAACTCTGCATTTTGTAAACAAACTAAAGGGAAATGACCTTCACCCTGAAAATTGCAAGCACATAAAAGATTAGTTTGAACAAAAAGTGATAAAATGCGTACATTTTTCCTACAAACAGCTGCTGGAAAAGGTTTAATTGTGACCCAAAGCACAGGGAATAAATGCAAAGCTAAGTACCTAATCACACTAAATTAACAGCATGAAAACATCATAATATGCATGCCGAAAAATGAGAACAGAAGGATGATAAGCTGCCAGAAGAATAAAAGTAATGAGGAGAGTCCAGAAGACGACAAATGAGTACTTTTACAGTCCAATATCAACGTCCCATTGCTTGTAATCAGATCATGGATAATAAAATAGACAGACTGAAGGAGAACTGAAATACTTTGATTGATTTGATGTGTACATCCCAGCATCCACATTCTGTTTCCTAACTGATAACAGCTTGACAAAAGAATATGGTGTCTGTGGTCCAATAAGCCAATTAAATTATTATTACAATGTTAATGGAGAAGGAATCTGCTTGTGAAACTGCACATTCTCTCAAAAGTATGAGTAAATGCAATAGTACAACAGCTGAGCTTGAAAATGAAATAAAATCTATATTTTTCAAAATAAAGTGAAACAAAATATAAGCAGAAATTGCAAGACGGTGAGTCTTTACTTTGCCTTTTTGTATTATCAAGCACACAGGAAGATTTTTGTGCCATTCCCAACTTTGCTTTATTTTTTTCTGCCTTAGTTAAATATATACATTTTAAAGCAGATTGTATGGAACTCAGACACTGCTCTCTGCATTGCACCAAATCCTCGCATCATTTCTTGTCTCCCTATTGTAGATGTTATTGTGGTGCATCATCATCTTTAGTCATGCGAAGCAAAACACAGATGTGGTACGATTTTGAAGGTCAAAATCAAACAAACATTATAATTTCAGAACTTGAAAAGTACAACACAATTCTAGCTTTTATTGTGAAATTACAGGGGGTTTTTTTCTGATGAAACAATTGGATGTCTTGGCGTTTGACCACACAGAAGTTTGTGATAGAGATTTTGAAATAACAGCAGGAATTTAAAAAGGAAACCATCTAAAATGCGTGAAGGACTAATAACTAAGCGTTCACCCTAAGTAAAGTCAGACTTTATCACATTATGCATTTTTATGAAACTTGTTGGCATGCAAATCTGACAAAGCTCCTTCAGCACCAGCTGCCAGCACTCATCTCTGTTTGCTGCTCTTAAAAAGCTACTGCAAAGTCATTTTTGAAAGGAAGCAACTAAAGAGGCTGACACCATGATGATAAATCAGCACACGCCACTTTAGGCTTTGATTTCTGTTGTGTTGTAATCAACAAAACAGGCAGCATGAACTACAATTTCAAAATAAAAAAGAAAATGAAGCATTGTGCTTTAATATTAAAGGTGCCCTTCTTGAGAAATAAATGTCTATTGGACTAGATCACACATTGATTTCAACTCATTTTGTATCAAATTAGGGTTGGAAAGAAATTGCGTAAGAATCTCCACAGCCTGATCACAAAGCACAGAGGAAAGCCTTGCTTTTCCTGAACACCCAAATCGTTTATTACACAATTGAGTCTACCACAGCTGTTAATAAACATAGTTTGTCCATCTGTCCCCTCCCTGATGTGCCTGTCCTTCATCGGTCAGGGCAACTGCATGAAGCAGTTTGTAATCAGATTAGGCAGTGACTGGGTAACCCGGGCTTTATACATCCTCCCGTCTTCCCACCCCACTGTCATCAACATCTCTGTCATGTGGACAACCATGTGCCTGAAAAGAAGCAGATTAATATGTCAGCGTGTGGGTGTGAGTGTGTGTGTGTGTGTGTGTGTGAGAGAGAGAGAGACAGTAAAAGAGAGAGAGAGAAAGGGTAGAGAAAACCAAAGACATGTAGTGACCCATTTGCAGTGCATTAAAACGTCTTCAGGACGCTCCGATCGATCTGAAAGCAATCTTTAGACAGATATCCATCTGAAATAATTGCAGTCATTGACAGAGAAAAGGATAATAAAAGTCCATTACTTTCCTTTTCAATTGAAAATGTATGACTTTCGAAGACAAACTGCCTTATAACTGTGTTTTATTAACTAATATAAAATTCTTCTTAACATTAAAGAAAATTTCAGCCAGTTGTTGTAAATGTTTTCTTTACAACAGAAAATGTTGGATGAATCCATGTGAGGCAAGTTTCCAATGTACACTGAAACAAATACGAACACAGCACAAGTCCTATAGACAGTAATCATATTAGAAGATTTATAGAAATTGCGTCACTAAGATATATCATTTTTATATAAGTGTTATGACTAGAGCACGGTTATCTCATAAAGCGTAACAGATAGTGGCATTTTATGTGTTGGTAAAAGGATTAGCAATCCCTCCATGGCAGTATAAACAACAAAAGGGGCCCAAAACATCCACTTCTAAAGGGCCCCCATAAATCTAGAAGGAACCATGCTGGAAATGATCACCAGAAGAATGACAATTAGGTCAGCAGAATGCCTCAGATGAAGCAATGTTTATGCAAGAACTGCCTTTTAATGCTCCACGATCTGTCATCAGCTGATTGAAGCAAACAGATTACAGTGAACCAAGGTGGGTGGAGACTTTGCAAAGAATCAAGGGACACTAGAGGTAAAGTCATGCTTGGTTAGCTGTTGATAAAAATGTTTGCTTTCCTTCTGTAAAAGTCCCATTATAGATGGATTCAGAGTGGGACAGAGCAACAATAAGCAGGACATTTTATTAGAATGCTTCATTATTCAAACAATCCATGAATTCCCCATGAGATCTATAGCTAACAGGAATGCATCAGAAAGAACGTGGCAAGTAAGCAGCCTTGGAATTTTATCAATTTTTATCACACCTTTAGTTTCCTGTGTAAGATGAGAAAACCAGCTCCACTTGTTTGTTTGGTATTTGTTTACCACCAAAGCAGTATCATGTGGTGTTAAATCAATAGGTTTACTGCTCACAAGGAAAAGACAAAACTGTATCCACAAGTATGAAACAACCCATTTTTTACAGCACAAATGACCAAATCTAATGTTTCTGTGAATAGGGGTGTGGATGTTTTGGTGTAGCCCTCCATCATGAATATAGATCGAATATTTAGTGCTATAAAATAATTGTTTAACCTCCTACAAACTCTAATGTAAACTGTCTGCAAGATCTTAACTCGGCTTCGTTGCAATTTTCTCTAATAGCATTGCATTCTTTTTTAATTTCATGCCACCCAATTCTCCTCTATTTAATGCTCATTCTCTGCTAAAAAAAATAATTATCAAACAATGTTGATAATCAGGGAGCTTCAAATACATCGAGTAATCCAACCCATGTGCTTCCAGCACCATCCTGATCAAAGCTCCTGCAACAGTTCCATTACTGATAGCCTCTTTTGTCTTTGCTGAAGCACTTGCATTCATCACTGCAGTCAATCATCAATCAATCTAGGCTACTGATCGTCTTATGCAGACATATGGAAGGTAGAAGGAGCTTTGGCATCAGAATAAAATGCGTCTAAATAATGTTGATTTTGTTTGTCCCGAACAGGTTAATTTGTTTATTTTTCTGCTAAAGTGGCGAAAAAGTCATATTAACAAAAGAAGACACATGAATTCTTTGATGAAACTGAAAACTAAATAGAAGTAGGAAATAAAACTAAAATGCAACAAAATGGACCCAGAAATGAGTGAAATTTGATGACACGTCAAAGCCGGAAGGAGTTTCAAATATAAGTAATGATGAACTTTTGAGACATAAAGGTAGGTATTACTAAAACTCAGCTTGAAATATAAATTCGTTTTTTTTTCAGTATAAAGCTACAGAAAAATAAGACAAAGTAAAAAAAAAAATAAACAAAGTAAACACAAACCAGATCAATACTAGAAACAAAGAGAAAAAGAAAAGCAGTGCTGCAAGACAACAAATTAATTTATTAAATTAAAACAGAAAACATCCATTACTATTGCCTTCAAATTTTATTCATAAGGCGATCAGAATGTGCTTCGATATCAAGCCAGGGCGCATGATGGAGATTAGGTGCACTGAGATAAGGAGCATCGAGCATCTCGGAGCTGACATGTGTGCTCCTCACCTGGTACAGCCCCTTAGATTCCCTCTGTCATAGCTTAGCCTGATCCATCCGGTTTCAGCCCTAATGTCTCATTGGCATTCAGTCACACGCTTGCAGCAAGCAGTGAATGAAGAGCTTGGCGCTAGCCCACCGTTATTAAGATTCTATAAAGCCAGCCGTTCCCCTGCTGCCACAAGCGCACAGTGAATCAAACAGCCAAGGAATAATAAAAGAGCTGAGGAAGGGATGAAGGGAACAGCTGGGCCAGCCAGTCACACGGTCGGGAAAAGGGATACAGGGATTCACAATACGGAAGGTTGTCGTTTTATATTAGAACTGAATCAAAAAGAAAGACAACACACATGCTCCATCAACAGTGCAAACACGTTATTCCATTCCTCGTGGGGTCATCTCCAACCCAATCACTCATCTCATCGACATGACCTCCTCATGATTAACCGCATTGCTGGACAGCCTCCAATCATCGGCCACATAAGTAGCACCCTCCCAGGCTCATCAACACTTGCTGCTTATGGCCCCCACAACTTAAAGCCTCTTTCCAATCACCTAAACTAAGCTAATTCAGATGTCAAGGTCCATTAGCCAAGAACTGTTTAGAGGTGACTTTAGCAATGATAGATGCAGGACAATGTACATCTGGATAACAGGGAGTTACAATTTCCAAATGCTGTTAAGGGGGAGGATTTATGGATGCTCTGCTTATTGTGGAGTAAAAATAAACGTGTTCATTTGCTGGGGAGGTCAGCTGCCGTATGGATGCTGGCCCTGCGGTAAAATGACACCTGAACAGCAATCCTCTCCAATCTGCTCCAAAACGGTGACAGACAGCCCTCACCTCCACTATGGTACACTCCATTTACATTCTGCCTTCCACCCTATTTTCCTCTCTGAGGAGGTATACATAATTACATGAAGAGAAGCCATTTAGGAAAACACAAGGGATTAAAATAAAAGCGTAAAAATTAAAGCTTAAAATGAAAACTTTTATTTTGAAATGGAGTAAGCATAAGCAGGTTTCTGTGCATCTTGGAAGATAGATGACACCAACATTTATACATACAGCTTTTACAACAGTATTATGTACAGAAACTGTAAGACGAGTAGTTGGACGTTTATTGAACAAAGTTGAGCGAAATGGACACAACACATCGAGGGAAAAGCTAATACATGATGGATTTGTATGATGGGAGAAAAATAGGGCACGCAGCCAAACACAAAAAGGGAAAGAAGAAGCACTCTACACAAAAAATGGCAGAAGGAACAGTGAGTAATGAAGGCCAATAAGATGCAGGTCAAATCAAAAAATAGACAGTTTCAGTGCCTATTACTGTTTACCCACTCAATCAGAACTAAAGTGCACCTCCAAATTCTAAATTCCTCACTATTAGAGCATGCAACCCACACCAAAAAGGAAACAAATTATTTTTAAATCTCCTAATAAATGCATATCAATGAAGCCTGGGTTAGAAAGCCATTATATGACCATTTGCACACAACCAACCATTTATGGAGAGAGGTTTTAAGGGGAACAGGGACTGAAGGCACAGAGGAGACATCCACAAGAACCTCCACCAACTAAGAAAAAAAAATAATAATAACAATAATAAACAAGTCGAATATACACATCCTAGGGGGAAATCACACACACACACAGTAAACAGAAACAATATTTGGACGCTTTATGGCTTTGTGACCACTGCTATCATAAGCTACTGTAGACAATACAATTAGAATGATACATCTTTAATGTTGAGTAGGCAGTTTTGCATAACGGGTTTCTCTTCCACATTGTATTGGTTCAAGTTGGAGGAATAAGATGCTGACTTTACCATGCCATCTCTATACCCAGTCCCTATGCACATTCTTTGCTCATTAAATGCTGGCGATATGACCAATGTTCACTTTTCCCGGTTCCTGTGAGAATATATAGAACACGAAATTTGCACTGCATGAAAAGCAGAATGCAGTTCTTTGCATTTTAAAAGGGAAAAAAATCCCACTCTTCTCAAAAGAAACTTCTACATCCACATGTTTTATTTAACATCCACGTTGACATCCCCTGCGACAAACTCTTCATCATCCCCACCCTGAAAGCGCGCAGCTCCAGCAGCCTCATCAAGGATGCCGTTTGCGCTGAAATTGTTGCAGGTGTTCGTGGAGTGTGTGACAAGAGTGGTGCCAATTTGATTAGAGTGGGAATAATGAAGGACCAGGAAACATGCTGAGCTTTTTCAACTAGGTCTGCCGCTTTACTCTAATTCCACTGGTTATGGCGCACAGATCAATGGAGGGTCCAGCTCAGAAAAACTATTAATTGAGGACTTGGAGTAAGAGCGGGAGCAACTTTTCTCCTGCTCATTTTGTAATTAAATTATGCCTCCCCTGTCCTTTCTATGAAAAACTTCGACCCTTCCTCACCTCTATTCATCCGCTAAAAGGCACAACAAAACGGGCTCTCCATTAACAAGTTTAATGATACTGCATTGCAGGATCATAACATGGAAATTGGTGATATGACACTTCTATTCTGAAAGAACTGAGTTATCAAAAAGAATACTGTCATGGTAAATAACATTTTTTAGAGTCATCCTGGATTTAATTTTACTGATGGTTCCCTTTTTTTTTTTTTTTTTGCTTAACTAAACATAGAAATTACCAAGAAGAGCTTTAGGTTATTTAATTCTGATTTGTTTGTGTGCAAGAGAAGGAAATTCTTTAGTTTTTAATGTGAGGCACTAAAAAAAGTTAAATTTCTCAAGAGCAAATGCTGGGTTGGCACAGTTAGTGACAGCGGGGTTATCATCATCTGCTGTGCTCCCGTTCTGTGTGTTATCTTTTAAAGTCAGAGTCTCTGATTCTACCACCTCTGTCACAGAATCTCAGCAGCACATCTCAGAATAGACTTCAGGTGTTTCACATGTTCACACGAAGAAACAATAGTCCTGTAAATGCCACACTTAACTTGCCTTACAGGAAACAGGAAAAAAGGAGCATTAAATCAATAAGGAATTTTACCAAAAATAAGAAAATTATCATAAGGTATATTGTTTCCTTTTTACACACAAAAGTTGCACAAATCAGAGTTTAATTATTAACTCAATGACACCAAACAAAAACAAAATTCCAGACCAATACAATTATATCAAACAAATGAACACCATATAAGGAAATTAAGTGTGTTTTCAAAATGTTGAAATGCTTTCATTATGTCTTAAAACCTTGAAGTTAGTTTGTGTTCTGAACCCTTTTTTGTTTGACTTGTAAAAACAACGTTTTCGTTACTTGTTTAAATTGTTGGAAAATGTATTTCAACCAACTGTCATTTTAGTCTGCATTTATTATTGATTGCACTGTTTCTTTAATTTTTATATAAAACATGATGATAACGACATAACAAATGTGGTATTTCATCATTACATTATTCAGGTTAAGAAAATGGATGGATAGTGTGTTCATAAAAGCAGGCCCCCCACCACCACCACTAGAAAATACATTTTTGTAAACAGTGAGGCAGCAGCATTTCAGTACTCGACAGCAGCCCCAGGCATTTCTTTAGAGAAGCTTGATAAGAGACACGCAGGACAAATGAGATGTACAAACAATACTTTGTAAATGCGGAAGCACACACAAATAAATCCTGCAGAGGTTATTCAGAATATCGTCATGTTAATCCCAACAAACAGCGTGTATCTTTAAAAGTCAATGAGTGAAAAAGTTTGAGCAACATCAGCTCTCAAAGGTTTATTATGCATCAAGCATTTCATTTAAATAGAAAATACATTTTCTGTTTGTGGTAAAGTTGATTAGAAGCCTCCCATATTGCAAAAAGAACATCGGAAAGTAGTGGAGATTAGAATGAAATTATGGAGGTTAAGGTCAAAAATATTCTGCTAATCACCACTCACAAATGATGTGGAAATGACCTTGCATTTACTCTTTGACAGTCTTACTCAAGTGCTCCTGCACTGACTGATTAGCCTAATGACACAGCAGCAGCCTGGCGGTATTAACAAAGCAGGACGGCTGATGACAGCTATCACTGCTGTGCTTCTCATCGGAAATATCAGCAGGGGTTAAGTGTTACCATCAGCACATCATCAGCACCTGCCAGGATTTAGGTTAGCCATGGATTTTTTTTTTTTCCTCCACAATTTTTTTGTTTTAATGCCTCCCAAAATGCACATTTGATTCTCAAAGGATTCTCAAAGTGATTTTCTCGCTACAATAAGTACAATGTCTGAAACGGGCCACGGAGCCCTGGACATGTCATTATTCTTTTCCTTTCAGCTTCAGGAGTCGCCACAGCAAATCAGCTTCTTCCATCTAACCCTGTCTTCTGCATCCTCTATTCTAACAACCAGCTACCTTCATGTCTTCGTTCACTGCATCCAAAAAAACACTCTTTGGTCTTCCTCTAGACCTCTTGCCTGGCAGCTCCATACTCAGCATCCTTCTACCAATATATTCACTGACTCTCCTCTGGACATGTCCGAATCATCTCAGTCTGGCCTCTCTGACTTTATCTCCTAAACCTCTAACGTGCTGTCCCTCTGATGTACTCATTCCTGTTCCTGTCCATCCTGGTCACTCCCAAAGAGAACCTCAGCATTTTCATCTCTGCTACCTCCAGTTCTGCTTCCTGTCTTTTCCTCAGTGTCACTGTCTCTAGGTCGAACAACACAGGTTTGTACTTCTTTCCTTTCATTTGAGCTGAAGCTCTTCTATCACACATCACACCGGACATTTTTCTCCACCCATTCCACCCTGCCTGCACTCGCTTCTTCACTCCTTTTCCACATCTCCATTTCTCTGCACTGTTGACCCTGCTAATTAAAATCCTCCACCTTCTTTATCTCTTTTCCCTGTAACCTCACTCTTCCACTTGGATCTGTCTCATTCACACACATGTACTCTGTCTTGTTGTAGCCAACCTTCATTCTTCTGCTTTCCAGGGCAAACCTCCTCCTCTCTAGCTTCTCCTTCACCTGTTCCCTGCCCTCGCCACAAATCACAATATCGTCTACAAACATCATAGTTCATGGGGATACCTGTTTAACCTCATCTGTGGCCACAAAAACACAATTTGTGCTCACAAAATGCTTTTTTTTTTGGGGGGGGGACTTTTTTTTCCCAATGTCATGTGCAGGGCTCTGTAGAAGGCAACTCAAAAAAACAATATCTCTCATAGGAATGTCATCATTTTTCATGTGGTGCTCTGGGTGGGACTTTGACAGACAATCCCCAAACTTTACCTGAACAAACACCTACTACCACATTGTGTTACCATAAGTAGAAAAATTGACACAAAAACAAATGTATTGTCTCCACTGGCCAAAAATACATGTTTTTATATCCAGTGACTTGGTCCTGAATGTACTGCAGAAATTGAAATGACACGCATTTGATTTGTGTGTCTATTTTCTTCCAGCATGAGGTTATTTATGCAATGCAGATGAATAATTACACCCTTGTTAGACCATGTCAGAGCGTGAATTACATTTTTGCAGCAAAAACCAGAATCTGTTTGTGGGATGAAAATCCTTGCAGAGCAGACTGGAAATTAAGTCTGCTTGAGTTAACTCATTTTCCAGAGTGCGTGTTGTTCTTACCTTTACTGCCATCAAGGTTATGTTTTTATTGAGGTGAATGGCAGTTCTGAGTTGGAAACCTAGATTTAGTTGCCATATAATATCTGCAAGAGGAAGAAAAGTAGACCTGGCTCAACTGAGAAAATAAAAAAAAAATCTGATTGCCAATATTTTCAACAATTTATAGTTGCATACCCCTGCGACAGACTGGCGACCAGTCCA
>BSAI01005910.1:0-29999 GCA_036245035.1 Adrianichthys oophorus | reverse complement strand
AAAGGGATAAAGCGGATTGGAAAATGAATGAATGAATGAATATATGTATACACACATGCATTACCGCGAAGTTCCCCTTATGATTGCACAGAGAGAATTGTGCTCTCTGGCACTAGCTCTTATGAAACTCCCTACCTCTCTTGTGTGGATTTCAAGTGCAATATTTCCACTTTAAGGTACTTACTTCAGAACTAACAGCAGCTAGACATAAGGTAATATTTTAGACAAGCAGAAAAAATGTTTCCCTCCTCCATCACAGCCATAAGTGTAAGATACAACAGTAAAGAGATTTCTGGACTGAAAGCTGGTCACTATAATTGAGACCAGCAAATCTCTGTTTATAGCATTAAGAACTTAAGTTTGTAGCTACTTATTCTGGGATGTTATCAAGGGATAAGCAGATTACAGTCCCCAAAATCTGAATGCTCTGTAAAGCGGGAATCTTAAGGTAGTCATTTTTAGGATGCAATTTTTTAGTGACAAGGAGCTAAATAGAATGTGTTTATGCTGCAATTGAGAATAAAAATGCAAGTAAAAAAAATGAGATAATTTATCTACTGAAATCTTGGGTAGGAATTTCAAGAACATTTAAGGAAAAGTGATGCAACTCTCGTAAGAGTTTTATTAATGTGATCCTGCTTTAAAGAGAAGAGGAAAGGCCTCCCCCTGTCTTGACATTGACTGGCTAGGACAAGGCTCATCAAATCTCCTGTCTGCTGTCAGAGTAAAGAGGAAGAAGGTCAAGTGGTGAAGTGACAGGTGTTTAGCTTTGAGTAGAGAGGCTCTCTGGACAGAGCCCCTCAGGACAATTACTGGCCTCCTAGAGCCCATTTAGACAAATGCTGACATGGAGATGATGAGAAAATGTACCTTCAGGCGCCATGACTCCCAAAGATTAAAACATCAGATGGAGAAGGAAAAGTCATTTTGTAGAAACTGATAGAACAATATTTTTGTCCTCCCATTTGAAAAAAATACAAAACAAAACACGGAAACATGCAACTAATCAGTTTATATGTTGTATTTGGTGTACCCGGTGTTGTTAAACATCACCATATGTTGAGTTGGTTTTATTCATTTTCTTTCTTTCTACAACCAGAAAGGTTTTAAACCTTGACTGATCTAAAATAACATTTAGGCTCACCGACAGTTTCCACATTAAAGTCTCACTCCAACCATCTTTTGATCTATTATAAAAGCATTCCCAGCAGTCCTTTAATAATGATTATGCTTTTTTTAGCCAAAAAAAAAAACTACAGAAGGGCAGTAGTTCTTTAGAAATTTGCCTCTAAGTTGTGGGGGGGACCGTTGGTGCGGGATAAGCTTACACTCACTTCCCATCATACCCTCGTTTACACTCTTTCCCGTTAGCTTAAAGCACCTCACAACCCCAAACTAACATTACCAGTGAAATAAAAATGGCGAGCAATATTGAAGCTATCCAGCCATACAGTTTGGAGCCAGATGCTAGCTTAGATGAGAAAAATAAAGATGTACATGGAACTTCTTGTCTGCCAGTGTATAAGAATATAGCAGTGCAGGGAATTTGTAGCCTTGCATATGTAGCATCTACATCACAGCTACAAGCTTTTTCCAACTGCATTTCTTCGTCTGCTCCTGATTCACAACAATTTGAATAAAGAAATACTCAGAAAGGCAACTTTAAGCTTGATTTTCTTCATATGTCCTCCATCATGAATGGTACGAGAACATGTTAAAAAAAAAAAACGTAAAGGGATTTACAAGGTCAGCAGAAGCCCCTCTGATCTATCTTCGCAACACTGATGATTACTGATCTGATGAGCGATTAAGCAAATCTCAGTTTATTTTTAGAAGATCAAATTCAGATTGAACCCTCCAAAACCTTTTTAGATCTAAAGAAATAAGTGACAAAAATTCCTGTTAGATGATTTTTTTAAAAAGCTACCAAAGTTTTGTTTTCTTTTTCCCACAGGCCAGTAGACCTGTATTCTCCATAACCACAAAGTGATGATGATACAGCTCTGGGAATATAAGACCAGACACTGCCACTGTGATTCCTAATATTTTTTAATGATTGTCCCACTGCCTATGTAATCATCCTCTCAACCTGGCCTCCAGCTTTTACAGAGTAGAATTTAATTCAGGTTCCTCATCTGAACGGCCGAGTTTTGCCATGTGAAGAATACACATAAATACACACTTCACACACTTTAACTCCATTCATACTTATGGCTTCATTTCTCTTCATGGATCTTCCCTGCTGCAGCCTCAGACTCAGTAACTTTATTACCTGATCAACCATCACTGGCTGGTCTCTATGTGGTAGGTGGGAGCCATACATCTTAGAACACTTTATTAACTTGCATTTAAAAATGACTGCTGATACAGGCAACAAGAAGCAACCCTGTAGTATATAAAAAATTAACGAGATCCCATCATTTCATAAAAATCTGGCTTGGTCATGACTAGTGCGGTACTATTATTCTACCTCATATTTTACTTCCCTAAAATGTCTAAATTAAAGTTAATCTTTTAATATAGCACCTAGAAGTTAATCTACAAGGTTACAACTAAACAAAGGTCTACTAAGTTTGTTCATTTCTTTTCTTTAACAGTCAATGCAACAGTTTAAGGCACATAGAGTTTCTATTTTAGGGAAAAATGCCCACAAGTCATCTTTTGCAATATCAAGTGATGTGTTTAAGAACTCTGTGAAAAGGGAATCTCTGTGTTGACAGAATGTTAATCTGTTAGTTTAAAATAACCAGTGTCAACACAAAATCAACATTGGGTTTTTCTGCACAACCACCTATGTAACATAACAATAAAACAGAAAACAACCATTAATTTGATTTAACATGCATGTTTAAAATGTAAAAATTAAGATAGGGAGAGTGCCCTCATTTGAATCCTGAATGTGTCCTTTCTGTGGGGAGTTTGCATGTTCTCTCCATGCATGAGTGGAATTTTTTTCCATGCTGTCTCCCCCGATTCTAGGACCTGCTTCATGGGGATTGATGACTAAATTGTCCCTTAAAAGTGAGTGTGTTTTCCTCAGGTTAAACCCTGCCGATGCCCTGAAGTAGCTGGTATAGGCTTTAGCAACTTTTATGACTCTGCACAGGACAGAATGGCAAAAGTAGACAAATTCTAAGTAACAAAATGTTGGTGTGACAAGTCTCACTGACTCTTTTTTATATCTTTTATATTAAAGTATTTTTATACTGTAAAAGATTTACACTTACTCATTTTGACCTTCCTTGGGCAATAAAAATATTGCGTTTTTCTTGAATATTCTGTTACTGACAGCTATTTCAAAGGAAAAAACGTGTGATAGTAACTTGTTAAGTTTGTTTTTTTTATTGCGTATTTTATGTATTCTTGTCTATAACAAAAACGTGAACAAGTTTAAAGTGAAGTTTAAAAAAAAATTTAATATAGACAGAGAATTACCAAAAAGGCCTAAAGTAAAAAAAAAAAAATAAAAAATAAACTCCAATGAAGCAAACACTAAGGTTTAAAGTGTATGATTAAATCAAGAAAAAAGATTTTAGGATTGTTGCCATTCAGTGGGACAGCTGGTGTCAACAGTAGGTTACAGAGAGGAAGATGAAAACACTTTTTTTTTATCTTTCACTTAAAACAATTGTGTATAGGAAAATAAATTATCTAAGGGTAAAAGCAGCTAGAAAAAAATTGAAGAAACAGGGAAGTTTGGCAGCTGGGGTCCAAGCAGTCTTTTCAGGCATTCATTATTTAGAGTGTCTAAAAATACATCAGAGGCTGGTTCCCTTCCAGCACATGGGGAATCTGAATTTCACAGCATCCAGCTCTAAGCAGCTCAGTCTGGGCTGACAAGCTGCTTCATCTACTGTACATCAAGGTAAAACACGTGTTCACACATATATCACAGATGCACAAACAGAAGTGACATCTAGTAAAAAAAAAAATTATTAAGCTTAGAGTTGGGGAAGGTAAGTGAGACATCAGTGATGTTTAAGTTTTGTAGGGACCTTTGTTGCAAAAATAAAAACTTCTCACATGCTGATTATTTAAAGATGTTTAACATACAGTTGCTTGTGTAACCACTTAATTAACACCAACAGCACAGCGATGTGACTTGATAAATTGCATACAAGAAAGAAGAGCTTGCCACACCAATGAAAAACTGCAAAGTGATCAAGATATACCTCATGGAAGGCATCTTCTCAACATCATGCGTCCCTGAAGAGTTGAGCAGATTGCCTCCTGTTAGAAGGAGCTCCGTGTCTTGGGAGCACAGAAGCAGTCCATGAAATCAAACATCAAACAGGTCACAGATTGGGTCGTGCATGCTGTTAATTGCATCGGGGACAGGATATCAGCTTAATTATTTCAGCTGTAGCTTGAAATTATGCCTCACAAATCTATTAGACACGTATGCTATGCAAGTCATGTACTGAGGTTCACGAGTCAATAAACAGAGCGTCCGCCAGGGCTCACAAGCAGTCCTAATAACTGTGATTCAGACATCGACAGGTTGTGTTGAACCATTGCTTTGTGCCTTCCTCTGACAAGACTTTCAGGAGTTTTTAAACTTCATGCAGTGGAGTTATAAACTAGTTTCAGTGATGTGCAAAGCAGCAGTTTGACGATATGCAGACGAAATTAATTAATTAATGAACAGCACTGCAGCCTAAAACAAACGTCACAATGACTCATCTCATGGTTGATGGCACCATCAGATTCAAAATTTCTGGCATACCCTGCTCTGGCATGTTCTAATTGGCTGAACACACCTGATCCAGGCAATCAGCTGGGAGTGCGGCAATATTGTTAGGAAAACATGCAGATGCACTGGCCCTGGAGGTCTGGAGTTCCTCACTATGATCCTATATGAAGTCCATGTTCTGGCATTACATTCCCAAATGTATCCATCTAGGAACATATTCTGAGAAATTCTTAGGTTTTGGCAGATTACATCTTTTTCTCCCATTCTAGCTGGGGAATGAACCACATCCTTTTTCATCTTTTACATATTGTTGCATCATATCTTTTAGCATCATACTGCCTAAAAAAGGTTAAAACCAAAAGACCTTGAAATGTGTTATAAAGCAGACATGCACAGAGCAAAAACTTCAGATGAACTTTAGAAGCTTGCAAACTTTGAGCTCTTTAGCTCAAAGACCCGTAAAAGCAACGGATGACACTGAACAAATGTTCAGTCTCCATTGAATCGCATGTTAAACTGGCAAAAAAAATGTGCACATGCTAGACTATTCCAAATAAAACTTTCACTGTCCAAAACGTTAATTTTTAAGGTAATTAGTTTTAGCTCGGCTAATTAGAAAAGCATTTTAGGAGGTATTAATGTCAGGTTATAAACATTTCTTGCAATTATCTGCCATCCCATTTCCAATTACAAATTAAACAGAAATTCATTTGGTAAAGACACAAACATCCAGTCTTGTGCTCATTCAAGCAGACAAAATTATATGATGGTTCTTCAAAGGAAAAAAAAATCTTCAGATAAAAAATTCTGCATATTCAAATCCAATTTCATGCAAACTTGGAGGATTTTTTCATGTTCAAAAGTCTGTCTAGTTTGCTGAAGTACATTTATAATGCAACTTTATTATATTTTCTTCCCAATTTTGTATTTATCACAGTCTAAAAACAAATCCTCAAACTACTAGTTTGACCCAAGAGAAAAGAAAAATTGTGTTAAACTTGAGAAATTAAATGTAGGAAAATGGCATTTGAATGGGATAAAACTACATACTATAAATTCGTTTTGTTTCCCTTACACATTAGATTTTGCAGCAGAATGTACTACCTCAAGTTTGGTGTTGAAGCTGTAGTTAAAGACTAATAATTCACAAAATTATGTAATTTTCACTGAAATGTTTCATAAACATCAACTCCAATGCAAGAATTTAGCTGTTATTTAGGCACAAACTTTAAAACTTTGTGGCTGTTACCAGTTTGACTGTGGTATCTTTAATCCTTTTTCTGTCCATATGGTAAGCTCTTAATCTGCTGGGAAGCATCCGGTTTTTTCTCATGGCTAATGAAAAACTGAGTGTGACTAAAGAATTTGTAAGCCCAAAAATCCCCAGAAAATGGAAGAAAAACAGATGTCATAGGAATTATAAAATGTTAGCTTTTAACCATAAAACAAAACATTTATTTTTTTCTTTAACTGAAACTTTCCTGTTTTTTATGCTATTTCTCTGCTATTTCTTTTTGTTTTGTGATAGGGCTCCCATAAACACACATTGTTCGTAACAAACTGTCAAGAGTCTGAGCTCTGGCTCGGTGCAAAGAATTGCTTGTGTCATTCAGCCTGCATACTGAGCATTTTTTCCTGATCTGATCACCTGTTTACCTGACCCTGCCTCTTTGCCACCTGCCCTGACCTTTGCCCAAATTCGGACCCTGATTTAGCTTTGTGGACTTTTAGATGAGATTTGCTCCTCTGCCTGTCTGAGTCAATAAAACCTGCTGCACATGGAACCAGCCGTCTGCCTGTTTGTGACACAAACCCACATTTGTCCCATAGTTGTCACATATTGCATTTCTCTGCTTTCTATGTTCTTTTTTCTGCTTTCAACTGGTGTTAAGGCTTTATCAATACAGTCTTTAAAAGACTCTAAAACCCCCTAGTTAAGGTTAGGGTTATGAACAAAAAAAAAACATTTCATGACAGCACTCATGTTAAGTTAGATGTTTAAAAGTCATCAAAAAACACACAACTGATATTTTCAGATAGGAATTGCATGTTATCAACTTGACAGATTATCAGAAATTATTTTTCATGAATGTCAATTTAACTGCAGTTATTAGTGTTTTTGTCAATGCTTTGTATTGTAGAAGCATTTTGTAGATTTTAGTCTTCATCACTGGGTTTCTGAACCAGACTTTAAAGAGGGGCAGTATCTGAATGGCAGTGAACCATGCGCTGCTATTTTGACATTTCTGATGAGCCTCAAGGGCTGAACTACAAGAAAAGAGAGATCTATCATTTATTTCAAACTGCTTTAAAAGTAACAATATTTAAAAATGTACATGAGCATTTTGTCCATGTTGAAAACCTTCAGTCTGTCTGTTCTACTTGCTTTTGACTTTCAATGATCAGATTTGTCTTTGTTAGTTAACAATGGAGCAACCAAATAATATGGTCAACACTGCCGATCCACAACACAAGAACCATAAGGTGCAGTCTGTTCTTATGTGCTCATTCATTCATTCATTCATTCATTTTCCAATCCGCTTTATCCCTTTCGGGGTCACGGGGTTGCCGGAGCCTAACCCGGCTGCTCATGGGCGAAGGCAGGGTACATCCCTGGACTGGTCACCAGTCTGTCGCAGGGGCCACAATCACACACCCATGCACACTCACATTCACACCTAGGGACAATTTAGAGTGACCAATCAACCTATGAAGCATGTTTTTGGACGGTGGGAGGAAGCCGGAGTACCCGGAGAAAACCCACGCATGCACGGGGAGAACATGCAAACTCCACACAGAAAGGTCCACCAGCCAGGACTTGAACCGGGAACCGTCTTGCTGTGAGGCAGGAGCGCTAACCACTGCGCCACCGTGCAGCCCTCTTATGTGCTTCGGTCTACAAATAGTTACAGCAGAAACTTGTCAAAGATAAATAGAGACTCCCTCTAAGTCAACACTGGGATGGGCACATCAATACTTTAACATTAGCTTCTGACTTCTTTAACACAAGCTTTGGAGCTCTGAAGTGGCGCACTTCACTCAGCAGTATTAGCAATATCTTTGTCTACTTCTTCATAAACTTAATTCACCTACTTAAAAATAGACGAATGAACACAGCTTTTGATAGCATTCATATGAGCATGATCTGAAGCTATGACAACCAAGAATGTAGCTTATTTTCAGACACTCCCTGATTAATTTTGAACTAAAGGAAAATAGGTTGTGCTCAGCTATCTGAAGCAGTATTTAAACCTCTGTCATTCACGTGGCCTCATCTGCTCAGACAGTCTCAAAGGGGCCTTTTTCCCATAATGCTGTTCATCTATACTCAAATGAGATTTAGGTTTCTTGTTGAAGAACGTTTAGGGTTGGTTAAATGTGTGCATCTCACTTATGCTGTTTGTTTTGAAAAAAGTACATGCAAAATACATAGAATATATCAATGGAATTTTTTGCTAGACAGAAGGGCAACAAAAGACTCAGAGAGCCAAAATAAAGAGGATGATGACAACAGAGTGAAGGAATAAAAAGGTGAAATGGGGAGAGAGGCTACTTGGAGCGGAAATGCCTTCAGTGCCTCTGCAGCCTGCCACCTCATATCAAGAAGCATCCACTGACAAATAGATGCAGGAGAGCCCAATAATAGAAATGTTCAGAAATAAACGCTTGGATAAAAGGGGAGGATCTTCAGCTCGCAAGCCGATCTGTAAGAATGACAGCAGAGGGGAGGTAAAAGGGTCAGCCATCTATACCAATAACTGGACATTATAAGGACTGACATAGAGTAAAAACTGCTTCGAGTGTGTGGTCGAAATGTGTTCGCAGACTTTAGTGTAGTTACTATAGAAACTTGGGCCTGTTCTTGTTTTCTTATGCAGAGTATCAAAAAAGAACTTAGAATTGTACAATCGAGACTCATAAAGACGTCAATGAGAAACAAAAGGGAATTCACTGGCGATCCATTTAGCTGGCTACCATGTTGACACGCCTTGTTCTTTAAGCAGAAGTAATGACAACACAGAGTTGCTTCAGTAAACTCAACTTCTTTTGTTCAATACATGAGATCTTGTCTTTCTTGTTTTAGTAGCTACTACCTAAGCTGCAATCAGGAAGAGGAAATACAGACACAAATAGCTGTTTGGGACACTGGGGGATTCAGTGCAAGACTTTTCAAGGTAGTTTAGATCTAGTATAAATGGATCTTGTAATTTTTTACATTTTATTTTATTTTTTTCCTGCTTTGGTTAGAAAACCGTCAATACCCTAAACAGATGGATTTCTTTTTGTTTCTCTGAAACTGTTTTGTAACCTTAAACTAGAGACTTCCGTGATCCAAAGATTATGTAAGATTTGTTTTTGTGTTAGCCTGCATAAATCTGTATGCAGTTATAGGGTTATTCAGTGAGGGGAGTCTACAGGGTCTTCTTAGAAGGCCAAGCATTTATTGTTTGGATGTTTTATATTTACTTAGTCAACATAATTGATTTTCTATCTTACAGTTACTCTCCCTGTCATCAACTTAGTTTTGAAAAAAATGACCTTGAGAATATCTTCTATCATTTTTTTTTTTTTGCTTGAATTTTCTCATTCTTTGGCAAGGAGTTGTATAACAATTACTGAAGGCCACATTTGTCCATGTCCATGGCAGTAGAAACATCTCAACAAGAAAATGCCAGTTATATTAACCAAAGGTAATTTAATTATATCTCAATCGAAATGTATTACTCAATCTAAAACCCATTCCGAAAAGTGTTTTTGTTATTTATAACATGTTCTTGTGACATTTTTCCTCACAGAGAAGGACATACAGAAAATAATCTTAAAATGTGTATTTCTGCATGCTTCTTTTGTCAGTTTGCTGGCAATGCATTTGACCAGATCTACTAGATTCTCATCTGAACTGGCCTCTGACTCAAAACTGTACAGCTGGATGGCTCCAATATTGTTCACCATTTTTGTTGCTATGTTAATGTTAGGTTGGGGTTGTGAGGGGCTGTAAGCTAGCAAGAGAGTATGTTAATAGATGGATGATGGGAAGTTGGGTGGGCTTACTCTGTGCCTACAGTCCCGCCCACAAGTCAGAGGCAAATTCTTTTTTAATTTCGGCTAAAAATGGCATCATCATAATTAAAAGATAATGCTTTTAAAATATATCAAAAGATGGGAGTGGGACTTTAATGAAGGCCCATTTGTATGCAATAGTTCATTAGGTTGACAAACAGTTTTGTCATCTTAGTGGCAGCCACTGCAGATGATACTGTTAGATTCCTGTACTGTTTTAAAAGAAACTGCGAGTAGAACAAGGACTCGTTGAATTTTGATTAGTGCTTAATATGTCTAACCAAAAACTGTATGCTTTTGCAAAAACGTTTTGGTCTCTAAGAGACCGAAGGATCAATTCCAAGGCAGATTCAAACTGATGAATGAAAATGTGGCCAAATGTTGGAGACTGTAGTGGCTGATGCTCAAGAGGCATCTAATAATACTTTATATGATTTTTTTAAAAACTGATGTGGAAATAAAGTTTTCCTTTAAAGGAAAGATAACCTAAATGCAGATTCACTCAATTTTGTCTTTAAAGTTTTTTGTCTGCTACTTGTACTTTTTTTTATTATGACTACATTTTAAACAGCACAAATTGCCTGACTGAATGTTAGGACAGCTACAAGAAAAACCCAGATACAAAACAATTACCTAAAAGTCACACTTCAGTCATTTTTCAATATATCATTAAAGTATTCTTCAGTGGTCTTTTAGTTATGATTATGCAATTTTTAGCCAAAATCAAAAATAATGTGTCGTTTTCTAGAATATGGTAAGAGCAGGAAGCCTCCACTTATTTCCCATCATCCCTTAGTTTACACTTTTTCCCACTAGCTTACAGCCCTCACAACCTCAACCTAATATTAGCAGCACAACAAAAATGGCGAGCAATATTAGAGGTATCCAGTCATATAGATTTGAGCCAGAAGCCAGCTCAGATGAGAAAAATGAAGATGTTAATGCATCTATTTGTCTGCAAGTGGATACATCAGAATGGAGCTGAGGAGGGATAACTTTGCCCTGCCCATTTCAGTTGCTGTGTTGCAACTGAGAGCTTTTTCAAATAGAATCTTTTCATCTGCTCCGGATTCACCATGATTTGAATAAAGAAATACTCAGAAATGCAATTTTAAACTTACATACTTTAATATATGTTCTCCTTCATGAGAAAAAACTGCCACAAGAACACGTAAAGAACACAAAAACAAAATTTTCACTGGAGTGGTCTCCAACCTGAAGAAGAAGGAATGTATTCTCATATTTTTGCCCTTCACGTTTATGCTTGGGTGGATCTGCATTGCTTTAAAGCACAAATGTTTTACACTTGTGAACCTGGATATAAACACGAGGATTGAAATACCTGGCTTTAGAGGAACAAAACTAGTGACAGGAAGAAAATGCAATAGTTTGCATTTAATCTGTCTACCTAAAGGGTTATAAACTTGTCCATGACACAACTTGATAGTGATTCAATTTGCCCACCCGTAATCTTTGTATTCAATAAACTTGTGACACTATCCGTTTTAGGAAAAACCCCAAACTGACAGCTTAAAACGAAGCTTATACACCTATCATAGAAGACTGTCATCCTTTATTTATCAAAAAGTCTATTGCCTTCCCACACAGCACATGAAAAAAAAAAAAAAGAAAAAACAAGGACCTTGAGCTTTAACTGCATTCCAACCGAGATGTGCACGAAAACAGTGCTTCTTTACCACTGATTACCTCCAGTTAATGTTGTGCTCATTCCTCACACGAGAGATTAGGCTTTTTTCTGCTGGACGAAAAATAAAAAAAAAAAAGCTTTTTGCATCAACTGCGTTTTGTTTGAAGATCTTTTGGAAGAATTGAAAGCTGTATAACAAACTGCAGGAATGCAGTTAATACAGCCCCTTTAAAAATTAATGATTGTTTCATAAACATCAGAATAAACTTTTTGCCCTCAGGGGTTTTACTGTGAACTGATTCAGGCTGCAAAAAGCAAATAAAAACAGTTTATGGTTTAAAAAAAACAAATTAGTCTTTCATCAACTATTTCAAAACAATAAAATACATTAATAATAGTTCTCCTTTGTGTTACATCTTTTCTTCTCTTTTTTAAATATTTATTTAGTCTAACAATAGGTCGTATTTAAAGACATTAAATCCCACTTTCAACACTTTGTGTTTAAGATAACCTTTTAGCATCTTTTTACAGCTTTATTCTGACTACAAGTTTATCGAAATGTCAAAATATAAAAATTAAAAATGCAGGATTTTGCCTCTTGCCATGCAAACTTACCCCAATGGATTTGAAAATATAAAGGAATTTTAAAAAGTAGTCTAAAATTTAAAGTCAAAATCTAAAATTTCTGCAGCCTTTGAAAGCCCCTTTTATGTGTTAATAAAATCCACTGACACATTATGACAGTCAAATTAGCTGTCCTAATAATTTTAAAATGATTTAGGTTTTTTAATATGTCATTCAGTAAACTTTTAATGTACTGATATTTAAAACGACCTGGAGGGTTTTTATTAAGGTTTCAGTCAAACATTGAGCCAAGGAACATTATTGGTGTGGAAGCATGGACCCATGTACCACAGCCTCATCTTAGAAACTTCTTTTACCAATCGGCCAGAATCATAAAACTGCTTTGATTACGAACGCTAAAGAATAAAGCTTCTTTGGATTCAGTTTGTTCCATCTAGGCTTGAGTGAAATCTTTGGGTGCGCTCCTTCTTCTTTGTCCTTCCTCTTGTTGCTACAAGCTCAGCCAGGTTTTCCCTGGAGATCACTGTATTTGTTAAAAGATGATTATGAGGTAATAGTTTAGTATATCACCTGACTGGTGTATATCCAATAAAATGCTAAAGGTGCATTCAGAAGTTGTCCTTCAATCAGCAGCCACACATAAAGGCCGCACAAAGAGCATTCCACATCCGAGCATTAGAATTGACAAAAAACGCAAGGCCAGCACTCTGCTGGTTATTACAAGTTCTGTGGAGTGTCAGGTTGGAGCTCATATCCTTCGGAGTAGAGATGAAAAGGAATAAGTTTACTCTTCCCTGTTTGAGTCATAAATATGTATAAAATGATAAATATTGCAAATACAAATTTTAAAATCTCTATTTTGGGATATTTTACTAATACAAAAAAATGTTTTATTATTATTATTATTATTATATATAATAATAATAATATAAATATATGAAGTGACAAAATATAAACAGCACAACTTAAGGACTTACTCCAATGAAAACATGTTCTTGTAGCATTTTCTCATGATTTATGACATAAAAATTAGATTAAATCTATATTTTTGAGTATTTCTTTATTCAAATTGTGTTCAGTCAGGAGCAGGCAAAAAAGCTTGAAGTTGCTATGTACAAATGAACAACAGCAGACCACAAGCTCCCTGCTCCGCTCCATTCTGAGGCATCTGCTTGTAGACAAATAGATTCATCTGAGCTATTGCTCGCCATTTTTGTTCCACCAGTAACTCTAGATTAGGATTGTGAGGATCTGTGAGCTAGCGGGAGAGAGTGTAGTCAAACAGATGATGGGAAGTGGGGGCAGGCTCTCTCCATTTCAACGGCCAAGCGAATTTCTCATGAACTCCTGCTGCTCTGCAGAAACAATGTCCCAGAAAACGACACAGGTTTTTGATTTTGGCTAAAAACGACATAATCGTAACTAAGACCACTGGTAACACTTTTAAAATAGCTCACAAGATGATTGACATTTAAAAGGTGAACATTTATCTGTTGTGAATGTAAAGCTCACAAATCAAATAGATATGTTAGCTCTGCTCTGAACAAACTTGCTGGAGCATGAAAATTCATTTTAAAGTGTTTCGCTCTATTTTAAAGGTCAGCAAAGCAATTAAATCAATTCTGAAATGTTTCCTGAGTGACACACATAAATAGAAAAGTAGCTGAGAGCAACCTTGCCTTTTGGGGGCCGTCACTGGCTCAACTGTTTTTTATCGAAACGTGCTGGTTCTTTAAGGTGCAGCGGCAAGGATTCCACACGTACCACAGAGGTAGGTGTGTTGAGTCTGTTTACGGAATGAAAGCTTCACTGTGCGCACAGACCTGACAAGCACTCATGTCATTCTCCTGTCCCACAATTCTGAGCTACTCTCTGGCCGTCAATGAGCCTGTCAGGGTGAGGAACAACCCTGTCAAGAGTGTTGTTTGGCTGCATGAAAAGATAGACAGATGGGCAGACAGATGGGTGAGTGGATATATCGGTCTGTGTTCCTCAGTTATGCCCCTCCAGTGAAACATTAATCAAGTCTATTTAAACTGATCAATTTTTCGCCTCCATTTTACCACTGAAACAAAATTGGTTTGTTGTGTGGCTGTGAGCTTTTTTCTCCCCTGTAGCCTCTGATTATTACAATCTAAAATTTTAAGTCCAAGAGCCATGAGGGTGTCTAACTAAAATAGAAATTGAAAATAGCTGTGATTCATAGAAAATACAGTTTTAAACAGATATAAAAACAAGACTTTGTCATCCTTCGACAATCCCTAAAAGAAAAAGGGGTTTCCTTAACCCTTGAATGCATAACTGGGGTCAAAAGTTTTTCTATAAAGTCCCGATATTCCTTATAAAACCTGTTTGCTAAAAATGTATATACACATTTTTAAGAAATTGCTGCTTGTTTTACCACCACTTTTCCATAAGAGGGGTCAAAAATGACAAGGGAATCTCAAGGTTTGGGCATAGGAACTTTTGATTCTAATCAACTGTGACTGTCAGTGTACATTTAGTGTCACACTTACACATCTGATACGAGAAGGTGTCACCACTCAGGAGGTCATTTTTGGCACAGGAACATAAGCTTTATCTTTATTTATGAGCTTTATTTCCATTCATGATGTTTCTGTGATGGAGTTTTACTGATATTGTCAAAGCATATATGGTCAAATTAGCAGGTGTCAACCTTCACAATGGACAAGTTCACCAGCGTACCTCATGCAGAGCATTTCCTGATGAAGGGTCTGACTGTTGTGGAAACCTTCAGACAGAACTAATTGTGGTCATTTTTAACCCCACTTGTGGAAAAGTGTAGGTATTGTTAGGTCATGCACCCAAGGGTTTGGACAGTCCAATAATCTTTTGATCTATTATTTAAGTGCTCCCAGTTGTCTTTTAATTATGATTATGCAGTTTTTAGCCAAAATCAAAAAGAATGTGTCATATTCTAGGACATAGAGCAGAATCGCAAAACTGAACATCATAAATCATGAATGCCATTTCGGTGACCTCAGGTACATAAAATATAAAAGATAAGTCAGCTTTTCAAAGCCTTTTTGTCTAAAAATTGTGTAATTTGTAATTAGTAGACAGGCAGCCTTTATAAATGTACAACAGTTTATCCCCTTAAGGGGTTCTTTGCATTGACAGCACCATAGAAGGAAAGCATTAAGTATGACTCATCTCGCAATACCAAAGAAATCAGTTTTTTTTAAAACACATTTCAAATGACTTTTTATTGGAACTGCCTCTTCTGGCCTGAAATCAGAGACTCCCTTTTGTATTATTAACTGCACAAATGTCAGCCTGCACATAATCCAACATACAATAGCCAACAATAAATTTTACTTGGATAATGTCAAATTTAGAATCATACGTCTTTTTGGATTGGTTTGAAGGTAATTCCATGTGTAGGTAAAACGCCAGAGGCATTGTTGCTCAGCCAGGTTAAAAAAAATGACTGCAGTCCAGACCACGCTAGGAGTCGGATTCAGTCGTGTCAAAACAGCAACTGGCTCAGTCTGTAATGAATCAGAGAAGAGATCATGATGCCACATTGCATCCTCTTGCCCACAGCAGAAAACGCTAAAACCGGACCTCCAAGAACAACTATTTCAATAAAACAGGAACACTAGCCTAAAACAAGTGCATGTTCTCAAAAAAAACAACAATTATGACTATGGAAAATTCATGTTAGTCAATATATCCATTACTGATATTGAACCAATGAAAAAATAAACAGTTTCCGCTGATATTCTTTTCTTCAACAGTGCTTTCACTGAGGCCACTTTGATATGCAAAGATTACAACCAGACCACTTTCTATGAATTCCTGGTGAATTAGGAGAGAACGTTAAGCTACAAAAAAGTGACATTTGCATCTCCAGATCTAAAGCAGTTGTGAAGTCAACAGTCCAATCACAAACTTTTTTTTTCAACAACAAGATTCTGCTGCAATTCTTGAAAAGATTGGCTTCAAAGCTCTCTGACAGTGACACGCTGAAGCTATGTTTGGCGCTGCCACCTCGCAGCAAGACTGCTGTTCTGTAAGAATATGTTTCTGTGTGTGACAATGTTTCCTCCCACAGCCTTTCTGCATGCATGTGGCCTTAAGCTGCATTGGCTCGCTCACGGGTCAATAAGTCTTGAGCCCAGTGCGCTATGGGGGGGCTCAAAGCTCAAATTGTGCCTCTAATTTGTCTGCTCTTTTAACTTCCCTGTTTGTCCGTGTTTCACTGCTCTTGTTTTTGCAGCGGATTTTCTGTCCTCTCAGATCACAACCAGTCAGCAGATGACCCACCTTATTAAGTCTGAAGGGTTTTTTGTTGTTGTTGTTTTTGTTTTCTGTCAAGTCTCTCAAGTAAACAAATATACAGTACTTATTTTCCCCTTCATCATATGATTGTAACATAATGTTTACTTCAAGGCATATTATGACTGGACACTTTTGATTTGCTTAAAGTGAACCAGAATTCGTTTGCCCCCGAATTATTTTTGACAAAATTTCTATCTCAATATATGCAAGCAGACCCTGGTCCAGGACCAGCAACTGCTCTCTGACCTATCTTTTGAAGTGGTCTTCGGTTTGCTCTGAAATTCCTCAATATGAATACGGTATTCTGAGTGGAACAACTGGAACAAAACGGCCATTGTAGCAGGGCTTTACTTAATGTAAACAGAGAGCCGACTCGATCCGGACCAAATGAAGCAAACTCAGTCCAAGGTGTTCTTGCAGCCTTTTTCTCATGATGACATGATGACAAAGAAAATTAAGATTAAAAGCGTTTCTGTATTCAAATGCTGGTGAATCAGGAGCAGACAAAAGAATGAACTTTGTAAAAGCTTGTTGTTTCGCACAAACAACAATCGGCAGGCCACAAGTAGGGATGTTCCAATCCGATCACATGATCGGAAATCGGGCCCGATCACGTGGTTGAGGACTTGATCAAAAATCGGATGTGGTAGCCCAATCAGTATCGGAGATTTAATTTATTCTTATTATGATCCCTTTATATTTTAAGCTTATTATTTCATATAAATACTCTAGTAGAAGTCTGCATATCAGGAACGGATCACTACAATTTATTGCAGCGCTAGTTTGACCAGCTGGCGCGCAAAAACAGCTAAGCTGAGCTAGCAAGTTTTTCACAGATTCAGACTTGCGGACTGCATTAGTAAGTCTTTTAAAAAATGGTCAAAGCTAACAGCAAGTATTTCTATTGGGTAGTTTTAACACAAACAACAACCTACAAAGGTATTTTAACAAAAGAAAGTTTATTTTTTTCTTTGTTTTTTTTTTTTTTAATGAGAGTGGCTTTCTCCATCCTCTCGACAGAGAAAGATGCTGACTGCAGCTGGGGGATTCAACCCCTTAAGTCCCTATCCTTTTTCATTTCTCTTTGACAGAGCCCCAGTTAAGCAGAATTAACTGCTGTGGCAATAAAACCCAAACGTCCATGCAGTCCATGGAGTGGATGCCAGGTCTTAAGAGGTTAAAATAAATAATCTTTTATTTTTTTCTTTAAAAAAACAATCAATACATGGTTACATGAGCTAGTCATGAGTACTCATCATCATATTTGTTACACAACTATTTTAAAAGAAAATCATCATAAATTTGGGAAACTTTTAGAATTCTTGGTAAGACCATTGTACTTACCCCATTGGCTGATTTTCTTCCTTATTTGAATAATGTTCTTCAGATTTGAATAATTTTTAACTTACACAAATGGTAAGAGGCTAAATTAAGAAAAGATGTCAACAAAATCAAAATTTATGACGACCAAAAAAAAACTTCATGTGTAAACAATCAGTGGCGTTCCACAATAAAAATGCATCAAGTCCAAATTTCAAGCAAGCAAGGAAGACATACGAAAAAACTGTGGCGCAGTGGTTAGCGCGCCTGTCTCACAACAAGAAGGTTCCCGGTTCAAGTCCTGTCATCAATGGGGACCTTTCTGTGTGGAGTTTGCATGTTCTCCCTGTGCATGCGTGGGTTTTCTCCGGGTACTCCGGCTTCCTCCCGCCGTCCAAAAACATGCTTTATAGGTTAATTGGTTACTCTAAATTGTCCCTAGGTGTGCATAGGTGTGTGATTGCGACAGACTGGCGACCAGTCAAGGGGTGTCCCCTGCCTTCGCCCATGAGTAGCCGGGTTGGGCTCCGGCAATCCCGTGACCCCGAAAGGGATAAAGCGGATTGGAAAATGAATGAATGAACGAATAAAACAGCAAGAAATTTAACAACAACAGAAATCCCACAGATTGCTGTTGATTGCTAAATCTTATTAGCTACTCTACAACCTCCTCTACAACCAGGAGAGGATAATAGCCTGTCTGCAACAGCAGTTTGTTTCCCTGGCGATACAGATGTGAACGTGTTCGCAGCAAACACACAGACACAGCTGAAATGTTATATTTAGTGCAAAAGAATCTTTGTTTCCAGAGTTGTTTGAAATATGGATGAATACAAATCATATTTTCAGTCTGAGAAATAAATCTTCAAAGCTTTCTCCTATTGCACAGGAAGCAGCAGCAACACTACATCTAACCAGATTTTGACTAATGGTTGTTTCTTGTTTGATCCGCACTACCTCAGAAGCAGTCTTTTATGTTGTTTCTCTATATGTTTACTCTGTAAACAAATAAAGTGTTTTATAAGAGATTTTTGCAGATGGTTGGATTTAGTATGCAGCACAAAGCCATCAGATGTAAAATATTATCTAAAGGCCGGAACATATAATGTTCACAAATTGTAAAAAAAAACTTGACTCATTCCCAAGAACTGCTTGTGAAAATTGGTCTGATTGCATGGACACTCCACGCTTAGTCACAGAAGAATTGCTTATTCTGAATCGGCACTTTGGGGCAGCTTCATTCGAAGGGCTGGTTCTAAATATGTCAAAATATAGAGCTACTACACTGTGGAGTCAAATTAGTCTCAACGGATTTGTATGAGTCTATTTCTTGATTTGTAACCCTTTTCTACCTGTTTGTATGCAATTTTGAATTTGTGTGTGCGTAACTCTTGATTTGTAACTCAAACAATACATTTTGTGCATAACTGTGTGTACTTGCAATCATGTATTCACATGTACAAAGATTACAAACTACAGAAAAATTGCAAAATGTAATCTTTAGAATCTTAGAAAACTACAAACCAATTGCCAGAAACACACACAAAACCGCATTTATGCACAGATCAGATTTGAGACTCTTTTCAAGTCTCCAAGTTTTGTGTAAATGATGTGTTTAAATGCTGCTAGAATGCTGGGTCATCAAACTTTTAATCACCCGCTTTGAACTACAATTGTGAAAATATCTTGTAAAAGCTTGACATGTGTTTTCCACTTTCTTAAACAAGACATGCCCTGATAAGAGAAACTTTTTCTATATAAATATTGATTATTGGAGCATATTTGTATGAGAAAGTTGGAAAAATGTAAAGTTTTCACCAGATATTATCCATAATCTAAGTTCAAATCAGCTAGTAAGAAAACTGATGACCCAGCATTCTAGCAGCGTTTAAACACATTATTTACACGCAGAACTTAGAGACATGAAAGTGTGTGTACCAGGCGATTAGTGCGTACTTTTTAAAGATTTGTATGTGTAGATAATTGTAAGTTGCTGTGATTTTAAGTATTTGTACATGAGAATACACAATAGCAAGTACACAGTTATGCACAAAATTGTGTTGTGTGAGCTAAAAATCAAGAATTATGCACACACAAATCCCATAAGACTATTTTGGCTCCATACAAAACTCACAGTAAAAAAAAAATTTTCATCAATTAACCAATTCAGCTGAGAGCTAATTGTCCATTTAAATGCAGCTGCATCACATCTGGGATTCTCTCCGTTTCACACAGCATATAAAATGTTCATGTTTGTGTTTAGTTTTTGTATCCTTTTGTAGCCCCCACTCTTTTAGGATTGTTATCTTGTGAATAACCTCCACTCCACCTCTACACAAAAAAAGAAAAGTTCCTTTGGTTAAATTTATGCAAACAAGCAAGAGCTTCTTCAAAAAGAAAGAGCATCATCATAAAGCAGAATAAACACTTCATGCATAGGAGATGAATAGAAGCTTAACTCTGCATTTTGTAAACAAACTAAAGGGAAATGACCTTCACCCTGAAAATTGCAAGCACATAAAAGATTAGTTTGAACAAAAAGTGATAAAATGCGTACATTTTTCCTACAAACAGCTGCTGGAAAAGGTTTAATTGTGACCCAAAGCACAGGGAATAAATGCAAAGCTAAGTACCTAATCACACTAAATTAACAGCATGAAAACATCATAATATGCATGCCGAAAAATGAGAACAGAAGGATGATAAGCTGCCAGAAGAATAAAAGTAATGAGGAGAGTCCAGAAGACAACAAATGAGTACTTTTACAGTCCAATATCAACGTCCCATTGCTTGTAATCAGATCATGGATAATAAAATAGACAGACTGAAGGAGAACTGAAATACTTTGATTGATTTGATGTGTACATCCCAGCATCCACATTCTGTTTCCTAACTGATAACAGCTTGACAAAAGAATATGGTGTCTGTGGTCCAATAAGCCAATTAAATTATTATTACAATGTTAATGGAGAAGGAATCTGCTTGTGAAACTGCACATTCTCTCAAAAGTATGAGTAAATGCAATAGTACAACAGCTGAGCTTGAAAATGAAATAAAATCTATATTTTTCAAAATAAAGTGAAACAAAATATAAGCAGAAATTGCAAGACGGTGAGTCTTTACTTTGCCTTTTTGTATTATCAAGCACACAGGAAGATTTTTGTGCCATTCCCAACTTTGCTTTATTTTTTTCTGCCTTAGTTAAATATATACATTTTAAAGCAGATTGTATGGAACTCAGACACTGCTCTCTGCATTGCACCAAATCCTCGCATCATTTCTTGTCTCCCTATTGTAGATGTTATTGTGGTGCATCATCATCTTTAGTCATGCGAAGCAAAACACAGATGTGGTACGATTTTGAAGGTCAAAATCAAACAAACATTATAATTTCAGAACTTGAAAAGTACAACACAATTCTAGCTTTTATTGTGAAATTACAGGGGGTTTTTTTCTGATGAAACAATTGGATGTCTTGGCGTTTGACCACACAGAAGTTTGTGATAGAGATTTTGAAATAACAGCAGGAATTTAAAAAGGAAACCATCTAAAATGCGTGAAGGACTAATAACTAAGCGTTCACCCTAAGTAAAGTCAGACTTTATCACATTATGCATTTTTATGAAACTTGTTGGCATGCAAATCTGACAAAGCTCCTTCAGCACCAGCTGCCAGCACTCATCTCTGTTTGCTGCTCTTAAAAAGCTACTGCAAAGTCATTTTTGAAAGGAAGCAACTAAAGAGGCTGACACCATGATGATAAATCAGCACACGCCACTTTAGGCTTTGATTTCTGTTGTGTTGTAATCAACAAAACAGGCAGCATGAACTACAATTTCAAAATAAAAAAGAAAATGAAGCATTGTGCTTTAATATTAAAGGTGCCCTTCTTGAGAAATAAATGTCTATTGGACTAGATCACACATTGATTTCAACTCATTTTGTATCAAATTAGGGTTGGAAAGAAATTGCGTAAGAATCTCCACAGCCTGATCACAAAGCACAGAGGAAAGCCTTGCTTTTCCTGAACACCCAAATCGTTTATTACACAATTGAGTCTACCACAGTTGTTAATAAACATAGTTTGTCCATCTGTCCCCTCCCTGATGTGCCTGTCCTTCATCGGTCAGGGCAACTGCATGAAGCAGTTTGTAATCAGATTTGGTCAGTGACTGGGTAACCCGGGCTTTATACATCCTCCCGTCTTCCCACCCCACTGTCATCAACATCTCTGTCATGTGGACAACCATGTGCCTGAAAAGAAGCAGATTAATATGTCAGCGTGTGGGTGTGAGTGTGTGTGTGTGTGTGTGTGTGTGAGAGAGAGACAGTAAAAGAGAGAGAGAGAAAGGGTAGAGAAAACCAAAGACATGTAGTGACCCATTTGCAGTGCATTAAAACGTCTTCAGGACGCTCCGATCGATCTGAAAGCAATCTTTAGACAGATATCCATCTGAAATAATTGCAGTCATTGACAGAGAAAAGGATAATAAAAGTCCATTACTTTCCTTTTCAATTGAAAATGTATGACTTTCGAAGACAAACTGCCTTATAACTGTGTTTTATTAACTAATATAAAATTCTTCTTAACATTAAAGAAAATTTCAGCCAGTTGTTGTAAATGTTTTCTTTACAACAGAAAATGTTGGATGAATCCATGTGAGGCAAGTTTCCAATGTACACTGAAACAAATACGAACACAGCACAAGTCCTATAGACAGTAATCATATTAGAAGATTTATAGAAATTGCGTCACTAAGATATATCATTTTTATATAAGTGTTATGACTAGAGCACGGTTATCTCATAAAGCGTAACAGATAGTGGCATTTTATGTGTTGGTAAAAGGATTAGCAATCCCTCCATGGCAGTATAAACAACAAAAGGGGCCCAAAACATCCACTTCTAAAGGGCCCCCATAAATCTAGAAGGAACCATGCTGGAAATGATCACCAGAAGAATGACAATTAGGTCAGCAGAATGCCTCAGATGAAGCAATGTTTATGCAAGAACTGCCTTTTAATGCTCCACGATCTGTCATCAGCTGATTGAAGCAAACAGATTACAGTGAACCAAGGTGGGCGGAGACTTTGCAAAGAATCAAGGGACACTAGAGGTAAAGTCATGCTTGGTTAGCTGTTGATAAAAATGTTTGCTTTCCTTCTGTAAAAGTCCCATTATAGATGGATTCAGAGTGGGACAGAGCAACAATAAGCAGGACATTTTATTAGAATGCTTCATTATTCAAACAATCCATGAATTCCCCATGAGATCTATAGCTAACAGGAATGCATCAGAAAGAACGTGGCAAGTAAGCAGCCTTGGAATTTTATCAATTTTTATCACACCTTTAGTTTCCTGTGTAAGATGAGAAAACCAGCTCCACTTGTTTGTTTGGTATTTGTTTACCACCAAAGCAGTATCATGTGGTGTTAAATCAATAGGTTTACTGCTCACAAGGAAAAGACAAAACTGTATCCACAAGTATGAAACAACCCATTTTTTACAGCACAAATGACCAAATCTAATGTTTCTGTGAATAGGGGTGTGGATGTTTTGGTGTAGCCCTCCATCATGAATATAGATCGAATATTTAGTGCTATAAAATAATTGTTTAACCTCCTACAAACTCTAATGTAAACTGTCTGCAAGATCTTAACTCGGCTTCGTTGCAATTTTCTCTAATAGCATTGCATTCTTTTTTAATTTCATGCCACCCAATTCTCCTCTATTTAATGCTCATTCTCTGCTAAAAAAAATAATTATCAAACAATGTTGATAATCAGGGAGCTTCAAATACATCGAGTAATCCAACCCATGTGCTTCCAGCACCATCCTGATCAAAGCTCCTGCAACAGTTCCATTACTGATAGCCTCTTTTGTCTTTGCTGAAGCACTTGCATTCATCACTGCAGTCAATCATCAATCAATCTAGGCTACTGATCGTCTTATGCAGACATATGGAAGGTAGAAGGAGCTTTGGCATCAGAATAAAATGCGTCTAAATAATGTTGATTTTGTTTGTCCCGAACAGGTTAATTTGTTTATTTTTCTGCTAAAGTGGCGAAAAAGTCATATTAACAAAAGAAGACACATGAATTCTTTGATGAAACTGAAAACTAAATAGAAGTAGGAAATAAAACTAAAATGCAACAAAATGGACCCAGAAATGAGTGAAATTTGATGACACGTCAAAGCCGGAAGGAGTTTCAAATATAAGTAATGATGAACTTTTGAGACATAAAGGTAGGTATTACTAAAACTCAGCTTGAAATATAAATTCGTTTTTTTTTCAGTATAAAGCTACAGAAAAATAAGACAAAGTAAAAAAAAAAATAAACAAAGTAAACACAAACCAGATCAATACTAGAAACAAAGAGAAAAAGAAAAGCAGTGCTGCAAGACAACAAATTAATTTATTAAATTAAAACAGAAAACATCCATTACTATTGCCTTCAAATTTTATTCATAAGGCGATCAGAATGTGCTTCGATATCAAGCCAGGGCGCATGATGGAGATTAGGTGCACTGAGATAAGGAGCATCGAGCATCTCGGAGCTGACATGTGTGCTCCTCACCTGGTACAGCCCCTTAGATTCCCTCTGTCATAGCTTAGCCTGATCCATCCGGTTTCAGCCCTAATGTCTCATTGGCATTCAGTCACACGCTTGCAGCAAGCAGTGAATGAAGAGCTTGGCGCTAGCCCACCGTTATTAAGATTCTATAAAGCCAGCCGTTCCCCTGCTGCCACAAGCGCACAGTGAATCAAACAGCCAAGGAATAATAAAAGAGCTGAGGAAGGGATGAAGGGAACAGCTGGGCCAGCCAGTCACACGGTCGGGAAAAGGGATACAGGGATTCACAATACGGAAGGTTGTCGTTTTATATTAGAACTGAATCAAAAAGAAAGACAACACACATGCTCCATCAACAGTGCAAACACGTTATTCCATTCCTCGTGGGGTCATCTCCAACCCAATCACTCATCTCATCGACATGACCTCCTCATGATTAACCGCATTGCTGGACAGCCTCCAATCATCGGCCACATAAGTAGCACCCTCCCAGGCTCATCAACACTTGCTGCTTATGGCCCCCACAACTTAAAGCCTCTTTCCAATCACCTAAACTAAGCTAATTCAGATGTCAAGGTCCATTAGCCAAGAACTGTTTAGAGGTGACTTTAGCAATGATAGATGCAGGACAATGTACATCTGGATAACAGGGAGTTACAATTTCCAAATGCTGTTAAGGGGGAGGATTTATGGATGCTCTGCTTATTGTGGAGTAAAAATAAACGTGTTCATTTGCTGGGGAGGTCAGCTGCCGTATGGATGCTGGCCCTGCGGTAAAATGACACCTGAACAGCAATCCTCTCCAATCTGCTCCAAAACGGTGACAGACAGCCCTCACCTCCACTATGGTACACTCCATTTACATTCTGCCTTCCACCCTATTTTCCTCTCTGAGGAGGTATACATAATTACATGAAGAGAAGCCATTTAGGAAAACACAAGGGATTAAAATAAAAGCGTAAAAATTAAAGCTTAAAATGAAAACTTTTATTTTGAAATGGAGTAAGCATAAGCAGGTTTCTGTGCATCTTGGAAGATAGATGACACCAACATTTATACATACAGCTTTTACAACAGTATTATGTACAGAAACTGTAAGACGAGTAGTTGGACGTTTATTGAACAAAGTTGAGCGAAATGGACACAACACATCGAGGGAAAAGCTAATACATGATGGATTTGTATGATGGGAGAAAAATAGGGCACGCAGCCAAACACAAAAAGGGAAAGAAGAAGCACTCTACACAAAAAATGGCAGAAGGAACAGTGAGTAATGAAGGCCAATAAGATGCAGGTCAAATCAAAAAATAGACAGTTTCAGTGCCTATTACTGTTTACCCACTCAATCAGAACTAAAGTGCACCTCCAAATTCTAAATTCCTCACTATTAGAGCATGCAACCCACACCAAAAAGGAAACAAATTATTTTTAAATCTCCTAATAAATGCATATCAATGAAGCCTGGGTTAGAAAGCCATTATATGACCATTTGCACACAACCAACCATTTATGGAGAGAGGTTTTAAGGGGAACAGGGACTGAAGGCACAGAGGAGACATCCACAAGAACCTCCACCAACTAAGAAAAAAAAATAATAATAACAATAATAAACAAGTCGAATATACACATCCTAGGGGGAAATCACACACACACACAGTAAACAGAAACAATATTTGGACGCTTTATGGCTTTGTGACCACTGCTATCATAAGCTACTGTAGACAATACAATTAGAATGATACATCTTTAATGTTGAGTAGGCAGTTTTGCATAACGGGTTTCTCTTCCACATTGTATTGGTTCAAGTTGGAGGAATAAGATGCTGACTTTACCATGCCATCTCTATACCCAGTCCCTATGCACATTCTTTGCTCATTAAATGCTGGCGATATGACCAATGTTCACTTTTCCCGGTTCCTGTGAGAATATATAGAACACGAAATTTGCACTGCATGAAAAGCAGAATGCAGTTCTTTGCATTTTAAAAGGGAAAAAAATCCCACTCTTCTCAAAAGAAACTTCTACATCCACATGTTTTATTTAACATCCACGTTGACATCCCCTGCGACAAACTCTTCATCATCCCCACCCTGAAAGCGCGCAGCTCCAGCAGCCTCATCAAGGATGCCGTTTGCGCTGAAATTGTTGCAGGTGTTCGTGGAGTGTGTGACAAGAGTGGTGCCAATTTGATTAGAGTGGGAATAATGAAGGACCAGGAAACATGCTGAGCTTTTTCAACTAGGTCTGCCGCTTTACTCTAATTCCACTGGTTATGGCGCACAGATCAATGGAGGGTCCAGCTCAGAAAAACTATTAATTGAGGACTTGGAGTAAGAGCGGGAGCAACTTTTCTCCTGCTCATTTTGTAATTAAATTATGCCTCCCCTGTCCTTTCTATGAAAAACTTCGACCCTTCCTCACCTCTATTCATCCGCTAAAAGGCACAACAAAACGGGCTCTCCATTAACAAGTTTAATGATACTGCATTGCAGGATCATAACATGGAAATTGGTGATATGACACTTCTATTCTGAAAGAACTGAGTTATCAAAAAGAATACTGTCATGGTAAATAACATTTTTTAGAGTCATCCTGGATTTAATTTTACTGATGGTTCCCTTTTTTTTTTTTTTTTTGCTTAACTAAACATAGAAATTACCAAGAAGAGCTTTAGGTTATTTAATTCTGATTTGTTTGTGTGCAAGAGAAGGAAATTCTTTAGTTTTTAATGTGAGGCACTAAAAAAAGTTAAATTTCTCAAGAGCAAATGCTGGGTTGGCACAGTTAGTGACAGCGGGGTTATCATCATCTGCTGTGCTCCCGTTCTGTGTGTTATCTTTTAAAGTCAGAGTCTCTGATTCTACCACCTCTGTCACAGAATCTCAGCAGCACATCTCAGAATAGACTTCAGGTGTTTCACATGTTCACACGAAGAAACAATAGTCCTGTAAATGCCACACTTAACTTGCCTTACAGGAAACAGGAAAAAAGGAGCATTAAATCAATAAGGAATTTTACCAAAAATAAGAAAATTATCATAAGGTAAATTGTTTCCTTTTTACACACAAAAGTTGCACAAATCAGAGTTTAATTATTAACTCAATGACACCAAACAAAAACAAAATTCCAGACCAATACAATTATATCAAACAAATGAACACCATATAAGGAAATTAAGTGTGTTTTCAAAATGTTGAAATGCTTTCATTATGTCTTAAAACCTTGAAGTTAGTTTGTGTTCTGAACCCTTTTTTGTTTGACTTGTAAAAACAACGTTTTCGTTACTTGTTTAAATTGTTGGAAAATGTATTTCAACCAACTGTCATTTTAGTCTGCATTTATTATTGATTGCACTGTTTCTTTAATTTTTATATAAAACATGATGATAACGACATAACAAATGTGGTATTTCATCATTACATCATTCAGGTTAAGAAAATGGATGGATAGTGTGTTCATAAAAGCAGGCCCCCCACCACCACCACTAGAAAATACATTTTTGTAAACAGTGAGGCAGCAGCATTTCAGTACTCGACAGCAGCCCCAGGCATTTCTTTAGAGAAGCTTGATAAGAGACACGCAGGACAAATGAGATGTACAAACAATACTTTGTAAATGCGGAAGCACACACAAATAAATCCTGCAGAGGTTATTCAGAATATCGTCATGTTAATCCCAACAAACAGCGTGTATCTTTAAAAGTCAATGAGTGAAAAAGTTTGAGCAACATCAGCTCTCAAAGGTTTATTATGCATCAAGCATTTCATTTAAATAGAAAATACATTTTCTGTTTGTGGTAAAGTTGATTAGAAGCCTCCCATATTGCAAAAAGAACATCGGAAAGTAGTGGAGATTAGAATGAAATTATGGAGGTTAAGGTCAAAAATATTCTGCTAATCACCACTCACAAATGATGTGGAAATGACCTTGCATTTACTCTTTGACAGTCTTACTCAAGTGCTCCTGCACTGACTGATTAGCCTAATGACACAGCAGCAGCCTGGCGGTATTAACAAAGCAGGACGGCTGATGACAGCTATCACTGCTGTGCTTCTCATCGGAAATATCAGCAGGGGTTAAGTGTTACCATCAGCACATCATCAGCACCTGCCAGGATTTAGGTTAGCCATGGATTTTTTTTTTTCCTCCACAATTTTTTTGTTTTAATGCCTCCCAAAATGCACATTTGATTCTCAAAGGATTCTCAAAGTGATTTTCTCGCTACAATAAGTACAATGTCTGAAACGGGCCACGGAGCCCTGGACATGTCATTATTCTTTTCCTTTCATCTTCAGGAGTCGCCACAGCAAATCAGCTTCTTCCATCTAACCCTGTCTTCTGCATCCTCTATTCTAACAACCAGCTACCTTCATGTCTTCGTTCACTGCATCCAAAAAAACACTCTTTGGTCTTCCTCTAGACCTCTTGCCTGGCAGTTCCATACTCAGCATCCTTCTACCAATATATTCACTGACTCTCCTCTGGACATGTCCGAATCATCTCAGTCTGGCCTCTCTGACTTTATCTCCTAAACCTCTAACGTGCTGTCCCTCTGATGTACTCATTCCTGTTCCTGTCCATCCTGGTCACTCCCAAAGAGAACCTCAGCATTTTCATCTCTGCTACCTCCAGTTCTGCTTCCTGTCTTTTCCTCAGTGTCACTGTCTCTAGGTCGAACAACACAGGTTTGTACTTCTTTCCTTTCATTTGAGCTGAAGCTCTTCTATCACACATCACACCGGACATTTTTCTCCACCCATTCCACCCTGCCTGCACTCGCTTCTTCACTCCTTTTCCACATCTCCATTTCTCTGCACTGTTGACCCTGCTAATTAAAATCCTCCACCTTCTTTATCTCTTTTCCCTGTAACCTCACTCTTCCACTTGGATCTGTCTCATTCACACACATGTACTCTGTCTTGTTGTAGCCAACCTTCATTCTTCTGCTTTCCAGGGCAAACCTCCTCCTCTCTAGCTTCTCCTTCACCTGTTCCCTGCCCTCGCCACAAATCACAATATCGTCTACAAACATCATAGTTCATGGGGATACCTGTTTAACCTCATCTGTGGCCACAAAAACACAATTTGTGCTCACAAAATGCTTTTTTTTTTGGGGGGGGGACTTTTTTTTCCCAATGTCATGTGCAGGGCTCTGTAGAAGGCAACTCAAAAAAACAATATCTCTCATAGGAATGTCATCATTTTTCATGTGGTGCTCTGGGTGGGACTTTGACAGACAATCCCCAAACTTTACCTGAACAAACACCTACTACCACATTGTGTTACCATAAGTAGAAAAATTGACACAAAAACAAATGTATTGTCTCCACTGGCCAAAAATACATGTTTTTATATCCAGTGACTTGGTCCTGAATGTACTGCAGAAATTGAAATGACACGCATTTGATTTGTGTGTCTATTTTCTTCCAGCATGAGGTTATTTATGCAATGCAGATGAATAATTACACCCTTGTTAGACCATGTCAGAGCGTGAATTACATTTTTGCAGCAAAAACCAGAATCTGTTTGTGGGATGAAAATCCTTGCAGAGCAGACTGGAAATTAAGTCTGCTTGAGTTAACTCATTTTCCAGAGTGCGTGTTGTTCTTACCTTTACTGCCATCAAGGTTATGTTTTTATTGAGGTGAATGGCAGTTCTGAGTTGGAAACCTAGATTTAGTTGCCATATAATATCTGCAAGAGGAAGAAAAGTAGACCTGGCTCAACTGAGAAAATAAAAAAAAAATCTGATTGCCAATATTTTCAACAATTTATAGTTGCATACCCCTGCGACAGACTGGCGACCAGTCCA
>BSAI01005885.1:0-10029 GCA_036245035.1 Adrianichthys oophorus | reverse complement strand
CCCATGCCTGCACCCATGCCTGCACCCATGCCTGCACCCATGCCTGCACCGCCTCCTGGTGACAAGAGCAGCACAAAGTTAGAGGATTTTCCGTTCTTTTTCAAATTGAACTCATACTTTTACATGTCCATACATACCACCACTAGAGCTTGAAGACTGCACCCGGATGTTTGTGGTGCCACCACCAGAGGAAATTCTACAGCAGGAATGGAGGAGAAGTTTTAGCTGTTGATGTGTAAAACCAGCACTGTTTCTGTCTGTGGCAACAAGCTTTACCTGTACTCCTCTCCTTCCAGAAGCTTCCTGTAGGTGGCAATCTCAATGTCCAGAGCCAGCTTGACGTTCATGAGCTCCTGGTACTCACGGACCTGGCGGGCCATTTCCTGTTTGGCTTTCTGCAGGGCCTCTTCCAGATCCTTGATGCGGCACTTGGCGTCCTTTACTGCTATCTCACCACGGTCCTCTGCCTCTGAAATCTGGGCCTCCAGGTTAGTACGCTAGGTGGTGAAAAAGTCAACAGAAGGTGTGTGAGTCTTAGCCATCTTTTTGTTAATCAAAGCAGTACCACGGGCTATAAACTAAGTGTTTCTACCTGTCCCTTGACAGCCTCAATCTCATTCTGGATACGGCTGATCATGCGGTTGATCTCAGCAATCTCGGACTTGGTGTTGCGCAGGTCATCTCCAGCCTGATTTGCAGAAACCTGCATCTCCTGGAACTGAGGAGCAGAAATGGGAAATAAGTGTGAAGCAACTGAAGTCAGCTCTGTGAGTTTCCCATTATTACATTGCTTACCTTTTGCTGGTACCATTTCTCAGCTTCAGCTCGGCTGTTGTTGGCAATCTCCTCATACTGAGCTCTGACTTCAGCCACAATAGAGTCCATGTCCAGTTGGCGGCTGTTGTCCATCTCCACGATGACTGAGGTGTCCTTGATCTGTCCCTGAAGCTCATTGAGCTCCTGTGAACACCACATATTTGGTTGTTTTTCAAGAATTCTATGACAGAGCTGAGACTCACATCTGTGGGAACGCGTCAAGTTTTTTGTGGGTTTGGGGACGTACTGCATCGTAGACAGCTCTGAGGAAGTTAATTTCATCTTGAAGACTGTCTACCTTGGCTTCCAGTTCAATTTTGTTCATGAAGGCAGCATCTACATCCTGAAAGAAGAGATGTGATCATAAAGGGCAAAGAGAATTACAAAAGATAATAACCAGCAAATGTCAGATTCATCCTTACCTTCTTGAGGAGCACAAATTCATTCTCCACAGAGGCACGCTTGTTGATTTCATCTTCATATCTGATGGTGGAAAGAGGAGGAGATGATTGTAAACTTTTTCTAAAGTGGGTCTACTTATACAACCAGTGAAGTCACATTTCCCACTTGGACTCACTTCCTCTTGAAGTCTTCCACTAATCCCTGCATGTTCTTCAGCTCTCCCTCCAGCTTGACCTTCTCGTTGCCGAGCCCGTCCAGCTGTCTGCGCAGGTTGGCGATGTACGCCTCAAACATGCCATCGATGTTGGAGCGTGTAGTGGTCTGATCCTGCAGCAGGCTCCATTTGGTCTCCAGCATTTTGTTCTGCTGCTCCAGGAAACGGACCTGAAAGATTTTTCTGATTCAGATAGTCTGTTCACACAATCATAATACTTTTTTCCTACTTTTCATTTGATCTCATTTTGTTATAGGCCAATCATAAATATCCAACTTGATGAGTCTTTCATCCTGGTCTTTTTGTTGGTAACTACAACATTTTTATATGTAGTTTTTTTCAGTTATTACATTTTTAAAAGTAAATTAAATAAAGTCAAACTTACAAGTTACCAAAAATTAACATGTTGCATTGATCCTAAAAACATTAATTTGTTTTGCCTTGATAAAGGCCTAAGTGAGGCTTTCTATGATCCAAATTGATTCATATGACGGGAGGTCTCAGCTTTCACACCTCATTGTAAATGTTAGATGTTGCGCAGCTATGGGAGAATTCCTTTGACAAAAAAATGTGCTAAAAACATCTGTAATTACAGCATTGTGTCTGCACTTAATTTTTTTCATTATGTGCAACTTCTGGTTGTTTTATGAAGTTATCTCAGTTATCTTAGTTTTTTTAGCTGACAGACTTTTATCTTGGATCTTAGACGGGGCAGCTGAGTCCCATTGTTGACTGTACGATGGTGAGGATCAGTTGCTGTTAAATACTTAATGAGCTCAGGTGGTGCTTTATAGAAAGTGTGCTGCAGCATTAGTTTACAGTGTTTCAATGTATTTAATTAAATTCTACTAACAGGTAAATTTTAAGAGAAAATAATCAGATTGGCATCTTTTAGTCAGATCTCAAACAGTAGAAAGACAGTAGAAGACATGAACGTACCTTGTCGATGAAGCCAGCAAAGCGGTTGTTCAAGACCTTGATCTGTTCTTTCTCCTGGTTACGAACAACCTGGATGTTGGGGTCGATCTTGAGGTCAAGGGGGGCCAGCAGGCTCTGGTTGAACTGAACGGATGTGATCATCGGCATTGTAGGGGCTCCAGGTCCAAAGCCTGTGCCGAAACCCAGTCTACCCCCACCAAAACCAGCACCACTGCTAATTTGAAACCCAGAACCAGCACCAAAGCTGTATGCAGAACCAGAGCTGAATCCTCCATCCTGCCTAAGCTTTATGCCACTTGGAAAGCTGGCTACAGTTGCTGGTCTGGTTGAAAAAGCAGATCTTGAGGAAAATGATTGTCCTGCTCCTACAGAAATGCGGCTGCTGCTGAGACCAGCACCCCCACTTGTGACATAGCTGCTCTTGAGAGACTTCATGCTGGCTGTTTGGACAGACATGGCTGTTTCTTCTTAAAGAGATGCGCAAAAAAAAAGCGAGCAGAGACAGAGAAAGGTTTGGCAGAACAGTGGAGCTCACTGAAAGGAGAGCCAAGTCCTTCTGAGTGCCTCAACCCTGTCTCAGTAGGGCTTTTATCCAGCCTTCTCGACTCCTCCCTAACTCATCTCTCACCCCCCAAGGTTCATTTGTGAAGCAGGTAGACCAGTTTAGAATGGTTCAGCCTGTTAGATAAGTGAAATAGCTGACCTGCTAAAATATTCAAAATGTTTGAAAGAAATGCTCAAGACCCAAAGGCAAGGAGGGAACAAATACTTCTGTCAAAGACAATTGTACATTTTTAGCTGGGGGCTATCGCAGAAAAGGGCAGGCAGAGTTTGGTTCGAGCACAAGTGCTCCTCAGACCATCATTTGGCCCATTTCCAAGTTCTTTTAGCTTTAATTTAACATTACATTTGAAACACTTTCTAACCAACCTTTGTCCATACGCCATCAATTGAATAACAGTCAATGTACACTAAAGAAAACGTTTCCATCTTTGTCAGCTTGCCATATCATTGCTTTTCATTGAAAGTGACAGCTATGCAAGTTTTTTTTGCTTTGTTTCAACGAGTCATATAAAAATCACACTTTATTTTGACAGGTAAATATTCCTTAATTTGATCCACAGTGATTAAGCAGGTAACATTTGACCTAAATAGAATGGCTATTTTGCCTGATTTATCTTTAGCTTAAGACTTTCTTTAAGTAAAATACATTTTTATAATGGTTCCATTGCTTTTCATTAAATTTACTACTATGTATATTTTTTTAATTTAAACTTTATTTTTTCTCTATTAGAAAGGGAAAATATATTGTCTGTAATGTGAGACACAATAACAAAACAGGCAACATTTAACTAAAATAGAATGACTCGTACAAAATAAAAAACCTTGATATTTTCATTCATTTTCCAAACCGCTTTTCCCTTTCGGGGTCACGGGGTTGCCGGAGCCTAACCCGGCTACTCATGGGCGAAGGCAGGGGACACCCCTGGACTGGTCGCCAGTCTGTCGCAGGGGCCACAATCACACACCCATTATTTTCTTTTTGTTTTTTCCCCATTTTTTTGGGTAAAATTTTCTTTACAATTTTTTTTATGCAAATGCACCTTTATGTCAGGTACATTTATTTAAAAGACTCATTTTACTTCAGCAAAGTGAAACTTTGTCTTCAACTGAGTGTAAAGATTACATTTTACTGAAAGTTAGACATTTAAGATTTCATAACCAGTAAAAATGTGTTGGTGAATAAACAACCAACCAATGGGCTTTTTAATCACACAATGGTTTTGATCAAATCTTTTATGGTTAACAGAACAGTGTGTGAGAATAAAAAGCAGATTATCATCCACAGAACATACCCTTAAGGAGTACAGCATAGCTCTGTTTTTGGGGTTGCAGCTTTTTTTATGGTTACAGTATAGGCCTTTTCTTAATGTGGGATGTTTATGTAGTCCTCCTGTATGGGGATGACATCTTTATTTTTACTTAAGGGTGAAAATGCAGCAAAGGCGAATGGTAAATTCAATGTATTATTCTGAATTTCTGCCGCTTTTTTGATAAGTTTATCTCTTTCTAAATGCAAGTTTTTCAGCAAACTCTGCAGGTTTATTAAACAAACTGCCTGCAAATGGATCCGAATGCCTCTGCGAATTCGTCACACCGTCTACATCCAGCACCACGCTAACAATTTTGAAAAATAAATCGGGTGGCGGCATGACATTTTAAAGATTCTGTTGATGCCTCCCCATCGCACCGTAACGGTTGTATTTGTGACCGTAGCACTACTTGAATCACTTTTTTTTACTATTACTTGTGTAAGTGGTTGGAAAAAATAGGTATGTAAACATTAGTAAGTCATACACTTATTTACTACTAGTTCCTACCAGATGAGACTTTGCAGAGATTTAAACCTCTTTTAAAGGAGTTATCTGGTAAATGCAGTAACAATGTATAACAGTTTGTGTGGAACAGGACCCTGTGTCTCTTTTGTTCAATATTTCTGCTGTTTCATTTTGCTGCAAGTTAAACTTTTTCTCACATTTACATGTGAAATTTACTCACGGCATCCTTGTGTTGTGAGGTGAATGTGCGGTGGTAACGTTCTAGTGTATGTTGTGAAAAAGGCTTTAGGTAAAAAAAAAAGTATTTTTTTTTATATTTCACTTAGTTTTTACTATTTGGGTTACAAGATCTTCATAAAATGAATATAATTTAATTTTAAATAATTGTTTTATGCTATTTATTTTAATGCAAGATTTTCAACAGTAGAGGGGAGCATTGCAACACAACAGATGCTTCTGGGAAGGCATTTGCATTTTTGTCAGCATGACTGAAAACTCACCTGGGTAGTTTAGTTAAAACACACACACACACGCGCACACGCACGAAAAGACAAAGTCTGTTTGCAAATCAAACTGTTTGATATTGATCACTTTTGTGATTTAGATCATTGGAGGTAAGATTACACAAAGAAAGCCTTAAAGTTATTTTTTAGAATAACAATTTCATTTAGAAAAGCAAAAATCTGTTTAGCTCTGCCTGTTACTGAGTGAAAAGTATCCTGGAGTCTAACCCCTTTATTTAATTAGATTTGATTTATTTGCTCAACTGATTGCTTGCAGACTTGGTGAAGGGAAAAAAAATCCCAATATGGAAAAAAAAATGGAGTAGTGGGGTGACCAATTACTGTTTTTCTCAGTCGCTTTGGTGCATTTCTCACAACACAAATAAACTTTGCATGACAGTTAGTGCAATCTCCACAACATTTAGTCATTTGGGCTCAGCCTAGTGGCAGTTTCATGTTCATTTCATTCACTGGCGATGCTTTTGGACATGAAGCAATTTATTCAATCAAATCAAACTTTATTTCTATAGCACTTGTCTTATGAACCATAATGCAAAGTGCTTTACACTAAAATAAAACAGATAAAAAACAAGCACGACCATAAAAAATATAGCCCCCCTCCCCAAACACAGACACACATATGCAATCCACCCAACCCCTTTCACAACTCCCACCCCCTTAACTGATGGAAACCATTTGAAAACAGGCTCAGCACGGAGAAAGTTGGTTGGTGGACATGCTTATAGTTGGGACCTCTTCCATGGACAACCACATAGCCAGTCTAATGCAGCATCACAGGCTGAGACCCAGCCCCTCCACAACAAGATGGCGAGGTCCCCATCTAGAGCTGCAGCAGCCGACCCAGAGGGAGAGGACCCAGCCGAGGAGGCACTGGAATTAAAAATAAAATATAAATTAAAATTAAGCAACAAACAAACCATAAAACATGAAAGTAAAAAATATTCAAATAAGCAATAAATAATCCAGTGTAAAATCATAAAACATGATCAAAATAGTAAAAGCATGATACATTAACATAATAAAAAATTACTAAAAGCTCATTTAAATAGATAGACCTTGAGTCTTTTCTTAAAAGCCTCTATGTTCTCTGCGGCCCTCAGGTCTTCCGGCAGACTGTTCCATAAACGGGGGGCCATAGTGCTGAAAAGATGCCTCTCCATAATTTTTGGTTTTCACAGTAAATGGATTAATCAACAGGTTAGCAAACTGTAATTTAGGGTTATTCAGCGCACACTAGTTTGCCCTGCACAATCAGTCTAGAGGCTTGCACTTGGACAAGGCCTGGTAACCTTTTACATGTAGACCCGCAATTTACCACAACTGTACCTTAGATTTGATGTGACATAGTATGTTGTAGTGTAACAGTAAAGAGAAGAGTATTGTATTACACTACTGATAAAATTTCAGAAATTAACATGTTTGTTTTTTTTCTACATATCAAAGAGAATTGCAAGATAACTTAGAAGAGGTCCTCTTGACTTTTCAGCAAAAGTGCATATTCAGTCTTTATTTTAATTGAATTGTAGTTTTCAAAATGCTAAACATGGTTGTCTTGAATTTACATGACATTGGGAAGCACTTTACAAAGAAAATATGTTCAAACCTTTTGACCTGATTATTCAAAGATGTAGGAGTTATAACTTGTCATTTTGATGACATTGACACTTTTATTGACATAAAAACTTGCTTTGGAAGATCAAATGATCCATTTTAATTAAGGAACTTGCTTTTGAAGCAGGAGCGTTTTAAGTTACTGATTTGCTGTTGTGCAATTGACTTTCCATTTGGAGAAAATGGCTTAATTTTGTGGTTTATCTACTGTGTTTTGCAGTTTGCACTAATTGTTTTGAGAAACACCTTAGACATGTAAACTTGATACCGTTGTAGGAAAAGCACCAAAGCCACTGAGAAAAACTGTAAATAAGATAACTCAAAGAACTCCTTCCTAAAGACAGCCTTGGACCATCAGAACGACACAACTTGGGGTCAGAGTTCACGATTGTGCAGTCAAAAAGAGGCTTTTGGACAAAAACATATTCATGTGAGAGTTCAAGGAATAAGAAACTCCTTAGCAGCAATAACACAGAGAAACACCTGGATTATCCTGAAAACTTGGATGGTTTTCCAGTTTTCTGGATGGATAGATGGATAGCAGTGTTAGGTAAATTACAATGAAAGTGTAATTAATTACTTTACTTTGGATGAAATTGTAATTAAGTTCTCATTCCCCAATTTAAAAAGTAATTCACTACTTGTCACTTTTTTCACTTTTCTTTTTTTTCCATTTAAATACAAATTCTAAAGAGAATAAAGCAAGCACAAACAGAATTCCCTTGTAAAATCAACAACATAAAGCCATAGCGGCTACACTAGAGCTAGAAGTTTTTTTTTTTTTTTTTTTTTTTTTTTTAGCACAACCTCACTAATTTCACCACATGAACATAAAAAATGTACATGGTAAAGTAACCTACATAGTGTATAGACAGGTTGCTCATTGACACTAGGGCAGTGAAAAGCAGTTCATCTCCAAGACAGAACTTGCACTTAACTGAAATGTGTTTTCAGCCTTCATGCCTTTGTTTTCAACAAATTGGAAATTATTTGAATATCTCCAGTTGCTGAATGTCCCGCTTTCTTTATCTTACATTGACCAGTCTCTCCAACTCTGTATTAGTGCACGTGCCTGTGCACGCATGCATCAGGACAGTAATTCTGTTTTGTTTTTTTTATAACCGGTATTATATTTAACCAAGAGAAAAGGCAGACAGATTTCAAAAATCACCTTTCAATTATCTCTCACTAGAGCATTCAAGATGATAATAGCTTTGACATGATACATTTTAAAGAAATGATTTAAAACCAATGTTGTCATATTGATGTTTGATAGAAAGAGAAAAACGATTAAAGCACACCAAAGTCATAACAGAAAAGGCCATGCTTGAATTTCTTGCATTTTTGTTTTGTATAAATCTGCTGCAGCAAGAGGAGCTTGTTTGACACAGGGTGTATTTTGTCATGAAAGGAACTTGTATGTGCTGTTGTCAAAAGTAAAAAAAAAAAACAAAAACTGAAATGCTTTTATAGAGAGAGACATAACACTTTTAAATTCAAAAATTGTTAACTTTTAAAAGCTACATTTTTTTAATACATGGCCACAAAAATGACATGTATTTCTCTTAAGGGCGAATTGGGACTTTGGGGCTCTTGATGGGTTTTGGTCAAAAAGAAACTTCTTAAAATGGTCCTTTCAGTGTTAAAAGTTGCAGACCCAGCCTCATTCAACTCCATGCTGAACTGGACCACAAGCCCCACTCTGATGAAAACTGTGTATTGGTGGCATTTTTCTTCTTCTGATAGAAGACAAAAAAAAAGTTATGCTCAAAAATGCATTTCCGAATATTCCTTTATCCAAATGGTTGTGAATCATTAGCAGATAAAAAAAAATGCCATTAGATTCAGAGTTTTTTAGTGACAGGGCACGGGGGGGGTGTACTCCTGCTCAAAGATTTTAGTAACGTGAATGGGGGACGGGACGGGCATGCTTTGGGCTAGCGATCACACTCACAACTCTGAACTTCTGCCACTCTACAGAAACTATGTCCTAGAAAACAACAGTTGTTTTAATTTTTGGCTAAAAAAAGGACTGTCATAATTAAAGACCACTGGGATCACTTTTACAATTAATCAAAAGATAATTGGAAATGGTCTTTAAATTGCAATTTGCACAGAAGTGAACTAATATTGGGCTGCAAGTGTTTTGCTCTTGAATGGAACTCTCAGTTTTGAAGATTTGTTTAATTTAGAAGAGGGTGAGTATAATGGAGTGAATTTGACAGCTATTGTTTGATCAGTTCTGTCATCTCAGTGCTTGGTGGTGTCGGCAATGAGGTATATTATTGATTTTATAATAAAAAATTAAAAACAAAATGAAAAAAGACACAGCCATAAGGAAATTGAACACAGATTTATTGCAGATATTTTCAATTCATTATAAATCCGGTTGTACCAGTCAGCCTCATGTAATTTTTTTGGTATTGCATCAAAAAAATCATTCATTTAGAGATATGGCAGCTGAGATTTGTCTCTGGAACAGGAAGGGAGAAGGAAGAGGAAAGAGAACATTACATAAGGCTGCTTTTGATGCTGTTAATTTGCACAAGTTAAAAACAAAAGGAGTCATTATGGTGACACTGTATGTCTTATACGGTGCACACAATTTTAGAATTTCACAGAATATTGTCCTCCTTTTGTACAGACATAGCTCATTGTGCGGAGTGGTTGTTGCATCTTAGGATTTTCTGTTGTGACACTACAAGTTTGGTTTTGTCTGCTCAACAGCATATCCAGCAACCAAAAGACAGCCAGGCTGACTGTTAGAAGGACGACAGGATTGACTCAAATCTCTGTGGCTCTTGCTTTTAGTCTTACTATTGTTCTGCCTTGTTTCTGTATTAAAAAAACACACTCTCTCTACTGGGAAATGTCAGGAAATGCTGTGTGTATGCAGGAGAAGATGGAATTGGGTTTCTGGAAGCCTGAATGGATTCATAGAGCAAACAGTGAGTGAGGGAGTCAATGAATGTTGATATCTTCACTAATAGCGCCCAGAAGAGACCCGAATGCTGCTGCTTCTTGAGCTTATGCTTCCTGAAGACATGCCTCCGCCCATGGCACCATATCCTCCAGCTGTACCACCTCCGCTCATGGCAAACCCAGATCCGTATCCAGCACCTCCAACGCCAAAGCCCATGCCTGCACCCATGCCTGCACCCATGCCTGCACCCATGCCTGCACC
>BSAI01005875.1:0-12313 GCA_036245035.1 Adrianichthys oophorus | reverse complement strand
ACGTGGCATCAGGACACCCTCGGCACGAGATCAATGATCGACTTTGTTGTCGTTTCAGGCGACCTTCGGCCGTGTGTCTTGGACACTCGGGTAAAGAGAGGGGCAGAGCTGTCCACTGATCACTACCTGGTGGTGAGTTGGATTCGTTGGTGGGGAAGGAGGCCGGAAAGACTTGGCAGACCCAAACGTAGTGTGAGGGTCTGCTGGGAACTTCTGGCTGAGCCCTCCGTCAGGGAAGTCTTTAACTCCCACATCCGGGAGAACTTCAAACAGGTACCAAGGGAGGCTGGTGACATTGAGTCTGAATGGACCATGTTCTCCACCTCCATTGTCTCTGCTGCTGTTCGGAGCTGTGGTCGCAAGGTCTCTGGGGGCTGTCGTGGCGGCAACCCCCGAACCCGTTGGTGGACACCGGAAGTAAGGGACGCCGTCAAGCTGAAGAAGGAGTCCTATCAGGTCCGGCTGACTTGTGGGACTCCAGAGGCAGCTGACAGGTATCGGCAGTCTAAGCGAGCTGCGGCTCAGGCTGTAGTAGAGGCAAAAACTCGGTCCTGGGAGGAGTTCGGTGAGGCCATGGAGAAGGACTATCGGTTGGCCTTGAAGAGGTTCTGGCAAACCGTCCGGCGCCTCAGGAGGGGGAAACAGTTTTCTGCAGGCACAGTTTTCAGTGTAGGTGGGGAGCTGTTGACTTCGACTGGGGTCATTGTCGGGCGGTGGAAGGAATACTTTGAGGATCTCCTCAATCCTGCTGACACGCCTTCTCTTGAGGAAGCAGAGGCTGAGAGCCTTGGGGTGGGGCTGTCCATTACCCAAGCTGAAGTCACCGAGGTAGTCAACAAGCTCCTCGGTGGCAAGGCAGCGGGAGTGGATGAAGTCCGCCCTGAGTACCTCAAGTCCCTGGATGCTGTGGGAGTGTCTTGGTTAACACGTCTCTGCAGCATCGCGTGGCAGTGGCATTTGGTTCGGATGCCCCCTGGACGCCTCCCTAGGGAGGTGTTCCGGGCATGTCCCACTGGGCGGAGGCCCCGGGGAAGACCCAGGACACGCTGGAGAGACTACGTCTCTCGACTGGCCTGGGAACGACTTGGGGTCCCCCCAGAGGAGCTGGAGGAAGTGGCCGGGGAGCGGGAAGTCTGGGCATCTTTACTGAGACTGCTGCCCCCGCGACCCGGTCCCGGATAAGTGGAAGAAAATGGATAGACGGATGGATGGATGGGAGCAAGTTCATATGGGAAAGGGAGCAGTTTTCAAGGTGTCTCTTCAGAGTGAACGACAACCGTGGCTTCTTCCTATAAGCAATTACAAAAAGCAGCACGTGATAAATCAATACATACATGCTTTCGCCTACAGTTTGCGCTAGCGAAGTAGTGTTTGCCTATGGCAGGCAAAAAAGGTCAATAATCTTGCACAGAGCGGAGGCGTGCACCGAGTGGTAAATTGCACGCAGAGCAGCACATGAAGGAGCATGATAAAGGTGCAACAACAGCAAACTACAGCAACACCGAAACGTAAAGAAAATGAGTGACAGCAGGAAAATATTCAAATTCAAGAACCATTTCATATTTATTGATAACACAAAGGAAGAGTGTAGAGTCTGCAGGAAGGTCATTTAATGATGATTTATGGTCACCGGCTTTGATTAATGGTCACCGGCTTTCTGCTGATTGGAACTGGTTGAATCTGGATGTATCAGAACCTGGCGAAGCGACTTACAGTAAAAGGCGGGCTGGGAGTGCTTTGCGATGGGATACTTGAAGCTGTAAAGACTCAAACTGATAAACTGCTAATAAAAGGGTTGGAGTCCAAAGTGAATGCATTGCATGCCCGCATGTATGGCATGGAGGTCTCACTGGAAAGAATGGAATCCAACTTGGAGCGAGTTACGGCTCGGGTCAGAGGAAACCTGGAAAATTGACTCAAGATTTATGGTTTTTCCGCCGTAAGCAGCCTGGACTTTCAGCAGGCAGGTAGCAGATGTTTTCCTGCATCTAAACAATCATCTCTAATCAGACACTCCCCAAGCCAAGGACACTCTCCTTGACAAATCACTAAATCACAAAACAAATCCGCTGGAGGTGGGATAAGCAGAACCAGTTGTCATGGACATCTGCATTCCTTCCCCCTTCCACGACCCTTTCCCTAGATTTCAACGCTCTGGTGACTCTGACCTGTCTGTTGTGAAATCACTGCTTATATGTAGATGTATTTTTGCTTGTACTTCAATTTATGCCACTTTTTTGCGACACAGATGGAAGATGCTTGATTTTGACGTCATTCCTGCTTAAACCCCCACCCCCACCCCCCCGCCCATGTGTCTTTTTCTGGACGTGTAGCGTCGTCAGTGGCAGCTGTCCAACACTGTACTGAATTTCCCAGCTTGGGATGAATAAAGTCTCTCTCCCTCTCTCGCTCTCGCTCTCTTTCTTTATTTCTGCGAAAGCGGGTGAGTGAACTGCTTTGGAGAGAAGGTCGATACTTGTTCCCGGCTGCTTTTAGTGTTTTTTTTGGTCTGTCTTTGTTTGTGGTTTCCACACCGGCGAGTGGCGGTGGGGTTGTGGCCCGTTCGTCCCGGGGGAGGATGGCGTCTTCGCCGTCCCTGTCCCTGAGGCATGGGGTTCGCGTCCAGCCCGACCCCCAGGTGTCTGTGGAGACGGTCTTGCTGGCCGTGGGGGACTTGGTGGGTCATGAGAACCTGGCCTACGCGTCCCGAATGAATAAAGGGGTGATCGTGTTTTTAACTGAAGAGCGTTTCGCCGCAGAGTTGATAGCGAGCGGCGTGACGGTCGGTGGGGAGTTCCTGCAGGTCTCCCCTCTGGCGGTGCCATCTGTGCGGGTCATAATTTCGGGGGTTCCCCCGTTTATCCCCAACGAGGCGCTGAGCTGGGAGCTGCAGCGCTACGGAAAGTTAGCCAGCAGGTTCCGCACCGTCGGGCTCGGTTGTAAGAGCGATAAACTGAAGCACGTTCAATCATTCCGCAGACAGGTGTTCATGTTTCTAAGCTCCTCGGAGCAGAGCCTCGATGTTTCTTTTAGGGTTAAACACGGGGAAGGCCTTTACATGCTCTATGCTAGTACTGGGAGTTTGAAATGTTTCGAGTGTGGAGACACTGGGCATAAACGTAGCGCCTGCCCGTGCAGGCCAGCTGCAGAGTGGCCCGGTGGCCTGAACCCGACCGCGGGAGAGGATGAGGGTGGTGGGGTCTGCGACCCGGCCACTGGGGAGGGGCAGAGCGGGGAGCACTGCCGTCTGGCCGCCGACACTGATCTTGGGGGGAGTGGCAGCTCTGCTGCTGATCTTGCTGTTATCCCAGAGTTAACACAAGCTGCTGCAGAGGCTACTGGAGCTGGTCAGGCCGGATTTGGCCCGGATCAGGACTGTGTAGCTGGGCAGGGCGGTGATATCGAAGGTCCAGAGGAAGAGCTTAATGTTTCTACGGTTCTTTATGGGACTGGAGTTGAAGTAGCGGCTGAGCCTGTCTCTGCTCCTCCCTCAGACATGGAATGTGACACTGATTCAGACTGTGTCTCCTTGGCTGGTTCATAGGCTGCTGGAGAGGATCTATACAGCCTTGAGGAAATTAACAATTTTCTCTGATTCTTATGGAAAAAAAAGGGAAAGTGACTGATTATTTCTCAGATCCTGAGAAGTTTATACGGACTTCAGTGACCCTTCAGAAAATAGTTAATCTTGACGTGCTGGATGAAAAGAAACGGTTTAGATTAAAGAAACATGTAACAGCATTGCGTAAACAGCTTAAAGCAGCAAAGGGTTCTAGACGAATGAGACTCACCAAGTGAAGTGATGAATGTGTGTGGATGGAAGAGCACTTCACTGTTTCTGTCACTTATTATTTTTTTGATCATGCATAAGCTTGGTGTGGGTTCTTTAAATATTAATGGTGGGAGGGGTAGGGAAAAGAAAGTACTAGTTTCTAATATGTTTAATGATAAAGATTTAAATGTTTTGTTTCTACAAGAAACTCATAGTGACGTGTCTACTGAGATAGATTGGGCTTTGTGGTGGGAGGGGCAGTATGTTTTATCTCACGGCACCACTTTGTCTGCTGGGGTGGCGGTCCTGTTCTCATCTAAGCTGAACATAATTTCTACAACTGAGGTAGTTGCCGGACGATTGCTAGTTGTTCGGGTGGAAATTGCTGGGGTTCACTATTGTTTTATTAACCTATATGCACCCACTGTAGGTACAGGCAGGATTTCAATCTTCCTGAAGCTTCAGGAGTTTTTGACACAGTGTGACCCAGATGATAGCATTGTGCTGGGGGGGGATTGGAACTGTACTTTGGACTTTAATTTGGATAGGTCAGGTGCAGAACCTCACCTTCGGTCTTCTTCTGTTTTGTCAAAACTCATTTCCGACCTCTCTCTTATTGATGTATGGAGGCTCCACAATCCCCAGACCAGACAGTACACTTGGGTTAGGGTATTAGATGGGATAGTGAGTGGGGCACGGCTGGATAGGTTTTATCTGACGGCCGGCTCTAGGAATAGGATTTCCCAATAGTCTATATTTCCCATTGGATTTAGCGCTCATCATTTGATCACCTTTGATCTTATTGTTGGGTCCTACAATAGGAGGGTATCTTATTGGCATTTTAATACTAAACTTCTTTTGGATAGGGCCTTTTGCGAGAATTTTGAATTTTTTTGGGAGCTTTGGAGGTGCAGAAAGGGGGATTTTGTTTCTGTCAGTCAGTGGTGGGAAGTGGGCAAAGCTCAGATACGGGTGTTCTGTCAACAATACTCCAGTCATGCTACAGTCACTGTTAGAAAGACCATCTCCGCTTTGGAAAAAGACATTTCCCACCTTGAGATGGGTGGAGCATCCTCATCGGCTTTATGTGATCCAGCGTTGCAACAGAAGAGGACTGAACTGAGTTCCCTTTTACGGGAAAGAGCGAAAGGGGCGCTGGTTAGAGCTCGCTACACCACCATCAGAGACGTGGACGCTCCCACATCCTTTTTCTTTAATTTGGAGAGATCTGTTTCTCAAAAGAAACAAATGGTTTGCCTGCGCCTTCCTGATGGGACTTTCACCACAGACCCGGTTGCTATGAGAGATCATGCGGTGGATTTTTACAGCCCTCTCTTCAAAAAGGAGGCGTGCGATTGTGACTGTGTGGTCCAGTTGCTGGAGGGGCTCCCACAGTTGAGTGAGGCTGACAGTCAGTCTAGATTCTCCAATCCTGCTGGATGAGCTAGCGGTGGCTGTGCGTCAGATGACATCTGGGAAGTCTCCAGGGCTGGACAGGTTGCCATCAGACTTTTACAAGCATTTCTGGAGATGCATCGGCCCGGATCTACTGGAGGTGGTGCAGGATTGTACGAGGACTGGCATGCTGCCTTCTTCATGTCGCCATGCGGTTCTTTCTCTCCTGCCAAAAAAAAGAGATTTGACTCTGCTTAGGAACTGGAGACCTCTTGCTCTGCTATGTACGGACTAAAAGTTGATTGAAGAAGTGTTTGGAACAAATCATTCATAGTGACCAATCCTATAGTGTCCCAGATCGCACCATTATGGATAACCTCTTTGCTGTGCGTGATTTGTTTGATATTTGTAAGTCCTATGATGTCAATGTTGGGCTGATCTCTCTGGATCAAGAAAAGGCCTTTGACCGAGTTGATCACTCTTATTTATTTTCCGCTTTGAAAGCTTTTGGTTTTGGGGAAGGTTTCATTTCTCTTTTGAGTCTTTTGTATAGACAGGCTTTTGTTTGGTTAAGGTGGGTGGGGGGTTAAGTCGTCCTGTGTCGGTCCAAAGAGGTATTCGACAGGGATGTCCTCTTTCAGGTCAACTATACACCATTGCCATTGAACCCTTGCTCATTATGTTGCGGACCAAGCTGATGGGGTTTGAGCTGCCTGGGCTCCTCCACAAGCCGTCAATCGTGGTTTCTGCCTATGCTGATGATATTTCTGTTCTTGTGCGCCATCAGAAAGATGTCAGTCTTCTTTGTGACTGCTTGAGTGTCTACCAGAAAGCGTCTTCAGCTAAAGTTAATTGGGAGAAGAGCACTGCACTGCGTTTAGGGCACTGGGTGGATGCATTGTTGCCGATATTACCAGGGGACCTCATTTGGGTCTCTGAAGGTATCTCATTTTTGGGAGTGTTTTTATGCACGGACGATTATCTACAAAAGAATTGGGAGGGTGTCATGGAGCGGGTGTGTGCCAGACTGTCTAGATGGAAATACCTGCTACCACAGCTTTCCTATCATGGTCGAACTCTTGTTGCCAATAATCTGGTTGCCTCGATGCTCTGGCACAGACTGACAGTATTGTCTCCTCCTGCAAGCCTTATTTCAGCAGTTCAGAAGACCTTGGTGGACTTTTTCTGGTCTGGTCATTACTGGCTGCGGGCTGCCGTCCTCTATCTCCCGGTTGAGGAGGGCGGACAGGGACTGGTTGACATCCGTTCGCGTGTGGCGGCTTTCAAGCTGAGGACTATTCAGCGTCTCCTCTACCCTCCAGGTCTGCCATGGACGGATACTGCCTGTGTGCTGCTGCGGAAAGCTGGTAACCTGGGGTATGACAAACACCTGTTTCTGATTCAACACACGCACTTGGATGTGACGGGAGTTCCACCCTTTTATCAGTCCGTCCTGGATGCTTGGAGACTTTTGCTTTGCCAAAGGAGTGCTGTTTTAACTCCTGGACTGTGGCTGTTTGAGGAACCACTGTTCGGCAGTGGGCTTCTCTCTACACATACATTGTCTTCTGTAACCATGGGCTCCAGACTGAGGGAAGTTGGCTGCGTGAAGCTCGGACATCTCCTAAAGACATCCCTATCTGAGCTTGCTGCGGCTGCAGGTTTCCATTCCATCGGGACGCTAAAGAGGATGGTGCATGAGGTTTGCCAGTCCTTACCTGAGAACCTGCGATGGTATGTGAGATTCTTCAGTCGTTTCACAATGGGCGGATAGGATGGATTTTCCCTTCCCTTCAATGCAGGTCTCTCCATCCCGTGAGGAGTGGGTGGAGGACGGGAGTAGACTGTTATCTTGGACATCCCCACGGATGGGGAATTTGGAGACAATGGGAATGAAGACAGACTACCTAGTGTCCGTGAAGGTTTTAAATGTGCGCTCCCTTGTCGACGTCAGAGTGTCGGGGTGGACTGGTTTTTTTGGCGCTGGGTTTTCCCCGAGGGGCTGTTACAAAGCTCCCATGGAAAAACGGGCAGGTGACCTCCAGTGGAGGGTCGTGCATGGGATCATAGCCACGAACAGATATCTGACACACGTCAATCCTGGCACAGGGGATGGGTGTCCGTTTTGTTCAGTTAGCGAGTCGGTGGTCCACCTGTTTGCTGAATGTCAGCGTCTGGCGAGTCTCTTTTCTTTTCTACGGGTGTTGTTTGAGGGGTTGGGGGAACGGTTTACTTTGGTTTGCTTCATTTATGGTCCTAAATACGAGACTCGGAAAAAGAGCGTTCACACACTTTTGAATTTCCTTTCAGCTGAAGCCAAGCTGGCTGTTTGGATGTCCCAGAAAAACTGGATCCAGGGGACCGGGTCCGATGATGCTCTGTTTCTCTTTAAGAGACGTTTGGCAGCTCGGTTGGGAATAGAGTTCTGTTTTACAGTCTTACTAATTCACTTGATGATTTTGTTAAAATTTGGACCATTGCAAATGTTTTATGTTCTGTCAGCAGAGACTCTTTGGTGCTGAATTTTTGATTTCATTTGTTTATCTTTTGTGCTTCTTGAACTCAGCAATCACCTACACATTACTTAAGCACTGGACAGAGCCTCAGACAGTACGAAGTCTTGTTTGTGCCACTCTGCCTGCATTACCGAGCATTTCTATCCAGACCTGATCTTCTGTTTCTGACCCTGCTAGAAATCTGATTGCCTGCCGCCTGCCCTGAACCTTGCCTAGACCCTGACAACTGAATTCTGATCTTGGATGCTCCCATCCGCGTGATTGACCTCTATGTAGAGAAATAAGTATCACTCCGAGTTGTGCGTGCGTAATTCTTGATTTGTAATTCTTGATTTCTTGACACGGGGCTCTCTCCCAACCGCTGGTCACCAGTCACGGGGATAGCAGGTGCCACTGCCCACTGGACCACTTTAATAAGTCGCAGATAGGAACGGGCCGGTGGGCTTATCAACCATCTCCGCTCTGTGGGTTCACGTACGCCGCGGAGAACCTCCACCGTGAGACCAAACCAAAGCGGGGAGGTCTCCCCGTGGGGTAGGATCCCTGCTCGGGAAAGAGCCCCGTGCGCTGTCGGGAACGGCGCTGCAGAGATGAACTGTTCAATTCTGGAAAATATTTTTCTTTTTAAAGGGACAAGTGTTGAAAAATCTTTATTTAGACTCTTTCTATTAATTAGCCGGCATATCTGTTTAAGAAAGTTGGAAAATTTCAAGTTTCACCAGATCTTATTTACAATCAAAGTTCAGAGCGGCTGATAAGAAAACTCTTGATCACCCAGCATTCCAGTAGCATTTAAACGCATCACTTATGCACGAATCTGGGAGATGTGAAAAGAGTCTCAAAACAGATTTGTGTGTAAATTTGGCTTTGTGTGTGCGTAACAAGCGATTTGTGCATATTTTTTAAGATTTGTGCGTGTAGTTAGTTTCAAGCTGTCGTAATTTTAAGTTGTGCATGTGTACATTGTATTTTGTATTTATTTTTAATTTTGTAATTTTTGTACTCATGCACAAAATGTATTTTATGAGTCACTAATCAAGAATCATGCACGCATGAAGTTACGCACAAATCGAGGTTTATGCACGAACAAATCCAAAGTTAAGCAGAAATAAAGAATTACGCACGCACAGTTCGGAGTGATACTTATTTCTCTCCATAGACCTCTGCCTGTCTGACCCTGATCTAGCTTTGTAGACTCTTAGCTGTGCTTCATTCCTGTCTGAACAATCAAACATGCAGCAAGTAGAACCAGCTGTCTGCCTGTTTGTGACAGATTGATATTCATGAACGTCACTTAACAATGGATCCTGACTCCTTTAATGAGTTGATGAATTATCTTGTCAAAGGAGACTGTCCCCAAAACACCAACAAGCACCAGCATTACGTCATCAAACAACAATTCAACAACACTTCCTTCAATAGCACCTGATGAGATGGACTCGGAACACATCTTTTTCAGTGGAACATATTCTACATTCTGAGATTTGCAAACAAATTAACAATAGCCTTCAAACAAGTGCTTAAACTCCTCTGACCTGTAGTTTCTGCTCCTCTAATAACCTTTTTCTGGCCTGAAGTCTTCTTTAGACCTTAGTGATTCAATGACAATGAACATTCACAATTACATTTTTTATAAAACTCAATTCACAGGGTTTTCAGTAAAAAAAAATGTAGATAAAAAAAGTATTTCAAAAATGTGATCATATGAAGAGCATTTATGGCATTAGAAGGTTTGGTATCAGAAGAAGACACCACCATCTTCTAAGTTGCAGCATGTTTTCCTTTGCAGAAATAAATACACAACACCCAAAAGTGCCTTGTATTCACTTGGCACAAACTGACCACAATTCTCACATACCTCACTGAAATCACATTTGGCTCCCATGACAATGTACACAGTGTACGGAAAGTCAAAAAGTACGTTTATGTATTTTCTACACATCCCCACTATACATTTCATATTTCTGGATATTAATTATTTGTTGCTGTATTGTTTGTCTGCACAATTCTTGTACTTACCCGGCGCCTTCTCCAGAGTTGCATTACTGTAAATCAGTTTATTCATGTTAATAGCATGCCTGTCCCCGCAGCTGCCTTGCTGTCACTTTGTATAGCATTAGGGGGAAAATAATTTTTAAAAACGTGTTACTTTTGAACTGCTTTTCAATTTAAAAAAGTAAATAGAAAAACCCTGCTTCAGAATTAAAGGCTCTAATGTGAATGATTTTACTTCCTCATACACACTTTCTCTTCCTGTCCTTTTTCCTAATCACTCCTGATAGTTTTTTATCTCACTCACCATGCCCTCCTTATGTAAGCCATGCTCATACGTTTATTCATTCTTTTTTCTACTCATGGGGCAGCAGCACAAAAGCATGCTCGTACAAATCGGGCACGCATGGAGCGCGTGCTGAATCTGCTAACGGTTAAACATTTTCACGTATTACGTGTCGCCAACATGAATTTCAGTTTCTGAGCTGGTCGTACGTAAATACAAGCGAGTAACATCAGCCTGTCAGGATGACACAAAATTTAAATTCTTTTTTGCCTTTTATTTTTGAGTGTTTTGCTAGAATGATGAACAATGTGCTTAACATCATTTATAGTGATTCTGGATAGCTCCAAAAGACATCTTGCTAACTTCATTTCCATGTAAACAACAAAACCGGAAAGGATTGATTGGTCAAGAGCCAAACGTGGAAATAGGTCCTATATAGAGCCCATTGTAGGTGGCGGACGAGTGCTGGTAAACAGTAAAAACACGAAAGAAGAAGAATCTTCTCCCTGCTGCTACCTGCATGACCGTGCTGGGCCGGTGTGGATGCCACCTGCTGACTGCACGTTCTTGAAAGCACCACACGAGGCTGGTCTGCGTGCACCTGCAGTGAAAGTGGCCTCTGCACGCGAGCCAACGCAGCTGCACCTTGACACCCCCCTCCCCAGACCACATTAATGAGTTCCTTACTTTTTTTTTAATAAAGTGTCTATTCGCACGTAATTTTCTCAATACGTGCAGCTAGTGCTGAACTTTGTTTTCTTGGCTGCACAGGCCGGGAGGAAAGATTAAGGTTAGAATTATGGTAACAGGTCATACACCAAATGCCTCCTGAGTGTGATTGTCTGCAGCCCACCTCGCTCCTGCAGGGACGGGTCAACTGCAGAAAATAAATGCCAGTTTATACTTCAAAGAGATCAGTCATCACATCAATTGTACTCAGAATCACGCAGTCTATTTCATGCTAATGTTGGCTGTTTTTTTTTATTGGACTGTCTGCTATAACTGCGATAAACTCTGAGTGGTGTTTATACTTTTCAAGCGACGCGATCAACTCCAGTGTTTTGTTTTTTAAATGAAGAACATCTTCCTCACTCGCTGAAAATGCGCAGGTACATTAGAGGCAGAGGAGGGTGTGGTGTGTTCGTCCACCAAACAGAGGAGGGCAATACAAAGGCAAAAAATAAAAATGGGACAAATTGCATTCTGGAGGGCTGCAAGATATGATATGACATTTCTTTCCAGTAACTTGCTCTATTTTCCATCTAGTTGTCCACTCTCTGTGTCTGTGTGTGAAGTTTATTTCCAAACTTCTTCAGTAAGACTTTATCATTTTCAGTGTTTAAAATACTTTTTTTTTTGGATAGTTTGCTTAATCGCTGAAATAAATTCAAGGTAAATGACGTGATTTTCCCGCAGTTGGACTCCAGCCGTAAAATTCCAGTCAGGGTGTAGTCACCAGCAGGTGTCACATTCAGCAGTGACTGGATGATTCTGCTCCGATGGTCGTGAGAACACTCTGACGTCAGTGATTATAAGTCACTTGGAAGTTTAAAGCAGCCCTTAAAATATGTGCTGGTGGTGCAGTAATGTGCATCTAGATAAATTTCCATCAGTTTCTGAGCTGGTCACATGTAAATACGTGTGAATGACATCAGCCTTTCTTTGATCCCAGGTATGTGTGACGCTTGTTCTGACCTCCAATGACCAGCGCCATTCTTTCACTGACCACAGTTTGAATTCTACTATGAAAATATAGAAGTGAGTGACTGGCTGCTCTAAATAACTTGTGACCAAAGTTAACATGTTTGAAAAGTAATAAGAAAGACTGAATTAAAAAAAAACAATTCATTAATTTAGTTTTTCACTGATTTAGCCATTTAAAGAAAAAACAAAAAAAAACTTTTAGCTCAGATTCTAAACTGGAGAACAAACTTGTGCGAAAAACTCTTCTCCATCTTGAACTTGAATAAGTCCAAGTACAGGTTCCAACTTCCTGACAATCATCTTGAAGTCAAACTGAGAGTCTCTGCTGCTTCTCCCTCAAACCAAATGTGGATCAAACATGGAGAGGAAGCTCTGCCAAGAGTCCAGCAGTAAGGAGCAAAAGTATGGGGTTCCATTTGTGCCAAAAATGTTTTTGCGTCGACTGTCTATGACTGTGGTCCATTGTCAATGTCTACTGAACAAGTTTATTGAACATTTGTCCATATCTATGTACTACTAACCAATAGGTTTGTCCATATCGATGCACTATTAACCATCAGAAAAGTCCTTAGCAACCGTCGTTAGCTCCTGTCGTTTCACGGTGTCGTCAGAAGAGTCCTTAGCAACCGCTGCTATTGTTGTTAGCTC
>BSAI01005873.1:0-12281 GCA_036245035.1 Adrianichthys oophorus | reverse complement strand
ACGTGGCATCAGGACACCCTCGGCACGAGATCAATGATCGACTTTGTAGTCGTTTCAGGCGACCTTCGGCCGTGTGTCTTGGACACTCGGGTAAAGAGAGGGGCAGAGCTGTCCACTGATCACTACCTGGTGGTGAGTTGGATTCGTTGGTGGGGAAGGAGGCCGGAAAGACTTGGCAGACCCAAACGTAGTGTGAGGGTCTGCTGGGAACTTCTGGCTGAGCCCTCCGTCAGGGAAGTCTTTAACTCCCACATCCGGGAGAACTTCAAACAGGTACCAAGGGAGGCTGGTGACATTGAGTCTGAATGGACCATGTTCTCCACCTCCATTGTCTCTGCTGCTGTTCGGAGCTGTGGTCGCAAGGTCTCTGGGGGCTGTCGTGGCGGCAACCCCCGAACCCGTTGGTGGACACCGGAAGTAAGGGACGCCGTCAAGCTGAAGGAGTCCTATCAGGTCTGGCTGACTTGTGGGACTCCAGAGGCAGCTGACAGGTATCGGCAGTCTAAGCGAGCTGCGGCTCAGGCTGTAGTAGAGGCAAAAACTCGGTCCTGGGAGGAGTTCGGTGAGGCCATGGAGAAGGACTATCGGTTGGCCTTGAAGAGGTTCTGGCAAACCGTCCGGCGCCTCAGGAGGGGGAAACAGTTTTCTGCAGGCACAGTTTTCAGTGTAGGTGGGGAGCTGTTGACTTCTACTGGGGACATTGTCGGGCGGTGGAAGGAATACTTTGAGGATCTCCTCAATCCTGCTGACACGCCTTCTCTTGAGGAAGCAGAGGCTGAGAGCCTTGGGGTGGGGCTGTCCATTACCCAAGCTGAAGTCACCGAGGTAGTCAACAAGCTCCTCGGTGGCAAGGCAGCGGGAGTGGATGAAGTCCGCCCTGAGTACCTCAAGTCCCTGGATGCTGTGGGAGTGTCTTGGTTAACACGTCTCTGCAGCATCGCGTGGCAGTGGCATTTGGTTCGGATGCCCCCTGGACGCCTCCCTAGGGAGGTGTTCCGGGCATGTCCCACTGGGCGGAGGCCCCGGGGAAGACCCAGGACACGCTGGAGAGACTACGTCTCTCGACTGGCCTGGGAACGACTTGGGGTCCCCCCAGAGGAGCTGGAGGAAGTGGCCGGGGAGCGGGAAGTCTGGGCATCTTTACTGAGACTGCTGCCCCCGCGACCCGGTCCCGGATAAGTGGAAGAAAATTGATAGACGGATGGATGGATGGGAGCAAGTTCATATGGGAAAGGGAGCAGTTTTCAAGGTGTCTCTTCAGAGTGAACGACAACCGTGGCTTCTTCCTATAAGCAATTACAAAAAGCAGCACGTGATAAATCAATACATACATGCTTTCGCCTACAGTTTGCGCTAGCGAAGTAGTGTTTGCCTATGGCAGGCAAAAAAGGTCAATAATCTTGCACAGAGCGGAGGCGTGCACCGAGAGGTAAATTGCACGCAGAGCAGCACATGAAGGAGCATGATAAAGGTGCAACAACAGCAAACTACAGCAACACCGAAACGTAAAGAAAATGAGTGACAGCAGGAAAATATTCAAATTCAAGAACCATTTCATATTTATTGATAACACAAAGGAAGAGTGTAGAGTCTGCAGGAAGGTCATTTAATGATGATTTATGGTCACCGGCTTTGATTAATGGTCACCGGCTTTCTGCTGATTGGAACTGGTTGAATCTGGATGTATCAGAACCTGGCGAAGCGACTTACAGTAAAAGGCGGGCTGGGAGTGCTTTGCGATGGGATACTTGAAGCTGTAAAGACTCAAACTGATAAACTGCTAATAAAAGGGTTGGAGTCCAAAGTGAATGCATTGCATGCCCGCATGTATGGCATGGAGGTCTCACTGGAAAGAATGGAATCCAACTTGGAGCGAGTTACGGCTCGGGTCAGAGGAAACCTGGAAAATTGACTCAAGATTTATGGTTTTTCCGCCGTAAGCAGCCTGGACTTTCAGCAGGCAGGTAGCAGATGTTTTCCTGCATCTAAACAATCATCTCTAATCAGACACTCCCCAAGCCAAGGACACTCTCCTTGACAAATCACTAAATCACAAAACAAATCCGCTGGAGGTGGGATAAGCAGAACCAGTTGTCATGGACATCTGCATTCCTTCCCCCTTCCACGACCCTTTCCCTAGATTTCAACGCTCTGGTGACTCTGACCTGTCTGTTGTGAAATCACTGCTTATATGTAGATGTATTTTTGCTTGTACTTCAATTTATGCCACTTTTTTGCGACACAGATGGAAGATGCTTGATTTTGACGTCATTCCTGCTTAAACCCCCACCCCCACCCCCCCGCCCATGTGTCTTTTTCTGGACGTGTAGCGTCGTCAGTGGCAGCTGTCCAACACTGTACTGAATTTCCCAGCTTGGGATGAATAAAGTCTCTCTCCCTCTCTCGCTCTCTTTCTTTATTTCTGCGAAAGCGGGTGAGTGAACTGCTTTGGAGAGAAGGTCGATACTTGTTCCCGGCTGCTTTTAGTGTTTTTTTTGGTCTGTCTTTGTTTGTGGTTTCCACACCGGCGAGTGGCGGTGGGGTTGTGGCCCGTTCGTCCCGGGGGAGGATGGCGTCTTCGCCGTCCCTGTCCCTGAGGCATGGGGTTCGCGTCCAGCCCGACCCCCAGGTGTCTGTGGAGACGGTCTTGCTGGCCGTGGGGGACTTGGTGGGTCATGAGAACCTGGCCTACGCGTCCCGAATGAATAAAGGGGTGATCGTGTTTTTAACTGAAGAGCGTTTCGCTGCAGAGTTGATAGCGAGCGGCGTGACGGTCGGTGGGGAGTTCCTGCAGGTCTCCCCTCTGGCGGTGCCATCTGTGCGGGTCATAATTTCGGGGGTTCCCCCGTTTATCCCCAACGAGGCGCTGAGCTGGGAGCTGCAGCGCTACGGAAAGTTAGCCAGCAGGTTCCGCACCGTCGGGCTCGGTTGTAAGAGCGATAAACTGAAGCACGTTCAATCATTCCGCAGACAGGTGTTCATGTTTCTAAGCTCCTCGGAGCAGAGCCTCGATGTTTCTTTTAGGGTTAAACACGGGGAAGGCCTTTACATGCTCTATGCTAGTACTGGGAGTTTGAAATGTTTCGAGTGTGGAGACACTGGGCATAAACGTAGCGCCTGCCCGTGCAGGCCAGCTGCAGAGTGGCCCGGTGGCCTGAACCCGACCGCGGGAGAGGATGAGGGTGGTGGGGTCTGCGACCCGGCCACTGGGGAGGGGCAGAGCGGGGAGCACTGCCGTCTGGCCGCCGACACTGATCTTGGGGGGAGTGGCAGCTCTGCTGCTGATCTTGCTGTTATCCCAGAGTTAACACAAGCTGCTGCAGAGGCTACTGGAGCTGGTCAGGCCGGCATTGGCCCGGATCAGGACTGTGTAGCTGGGTAGGGCGGTGATATCGAAGGTCCAGAGGAAGAGCTTAATGTTTCTACGGTTCTTTATGGGGCTGGAGTTGAAGTAGCGGCTGAGCCTGTCTCTGCTCCTCCCTCAGACATGGAATGTGACACTGATTCAGACTGTGTCTCCTTGGCTGGTTCATAGGCTGCTGGAGAGGATCTATACACCCTTGAGGAAATTAACAATTTTCTCTGATTCTTATGGAAAAAAAAGGGAAAGTGACTGATTATTTCTCAGATCCTGAGAAGTTTATACGGACTTCAGTGACCCTTCAGAAAATAGTTAATCTTGACGTGCTGGATGAAAAGAAACGGTTTAGATTAAAGAAACATGTAACAGCATTGCGTAAACAGCTTAAAGCAGCAAAGGGTTCTAGACGAATGAGACTCACCAAGTGAAGTGATGAATGTGTGTGGATGGAAGAGCACGTCACTGTTTCTGTCACTTATTATTTTTTTGATCATGCATAAGCTTGGTGTGGGTTCTTTAAATATTAATGGTGGGAGGGGTAGGGAAAAGAAAGTACTAGTTTCTAATATGTTTAATGATAAAGATTTAAATGTTTTGTTTCTACAAGAAACTCATAGTGACGTGTCTACTGAGATAGATTGGGCTTTGTGGTGGGAGGGGCAGTATGTTTTATCTCACGGCACCACTTTGTCTGCTGGGGTGGCGGTCCTGTTCTCATCTAAGCTGAACATAATTTCTACAACTGAGGTAGTTGCCGGACGATTGCTAGTTGTTCGGGTGGAAATTGCTGGGGTTCACTATTGTTTTATTAACCTATATGCACCCACTGTAGGTACAGGCAGGATTTCAATCTTCCTGAAGCTTCAGGAGTTTTTGACACAGTGTGACCCAGATGATAGCATTGTGCTGGGGGGGGATTGGAACTGTACTTTGGACTTTAATTTGGATAGGTCAGGTGCAGAACCTCACCTTCGGTCTTCTTCTGTTTTGTCAAAACTCATTTCCGACCTCTCTCTTATTGATGTATGGAGGCTCCACAATCCCCAGACCAGACAGTACACTTGGGTTAGGGTATTAGATGGGATAGTGAGTGGGGCACGGCTGGATAGGTTTTATCTGACGGCCGGCTCTAGGAATAGGATTTCCCAATAGTCTATATTTCCCATTGGATTTAGCGCTCATCATTTGATCACCTTTGATCTTATTGTTGGGTCCTACAATAGGAGGGTATCTTATTGGCATTTTAATACTAAACTTCTTTTGGATAGGGCCTTTTGCGAGAATTTTGAATTTTTTTGGGAGCTTTGGAGGTGCAGAAAGGGGGATTTTGTTTCTGTCAGTCAGTGGTGGGAAGTGGGCAAAGCTCAGATACGGGTGTTCTGTCAACAATACTCCAGTCATGCTACAGTCACTGTTAGAAAGACCATCTCCGCTTTGGAAAAAGACATTTCCCACCTTGAGATGGGTGGAGCATCCTCATCGGCTTTATGTGATCCAGCGTTGCAACAGAAGAGGACTGAACTGAGTTCCCTTTTACGGGAGAGAGCGAAAGGGGCGCTGGTTAGAGCTCGCTACACCACCATCAGAGACGTGGACGCTCCCACATCCTTTTTCTTTAATTTGGAGAGATCTGTTTCTCAAAAGAAACAAATGGTTTGCCTGCGCCTTCCTGATGGGACTTTCACCACAGACCCGGTTGCTATGAGAGATCATGCGGTGGATTTTTACAGCCCTCTCTTCAAAAAGGAGGCGTGCGATTGTGACTGTGTGGTCCAGTTGCTGGAGGGGCTCCCACAGTTGAGTGAGGCTGACAGTCAGTCTAGATTCTCCAATCCTGCTGGATGAGCTAGCGGTGGCTGTGCGTCAGATGACATCTGGGAAGTCTCCAGGGCTGGACAGGTTGCCATCAGACTTTTACAAGCATTTCTGGAGATGCATCGGCCCGGATCTACTGGAGGTGGTGCAGGATTGTACGAGGACTGGCATGCTGCCTTCTTCATGTCGCCATGCGGTTCTTTCTCTCCTGCCAAAAAAAAGAGATTTGACTCTGCTTAGGAACTGGAGACCTCTTGCTCTGCTATGTACGGACTAAAAGTTGATTGAAGAAGTGTTTGGAACAAATCATTCATAGTGACCAATCCTATAGTGTCCCAGATCGCACCATTATGGATAACCTCTTTGCTGTGCGGGATTTGTTTGATATTTGTAAGTCCTATGATGTCAATGTTGGGCTGATCTCTCTGGATCAAGAAAAGGCCTTTGACCGAGTTGATCACTCTTATTTATTTTCCGCTTTGAAAGCTTTTGGTTTTGGGGAAGGTTTCATTTCTCTTTTGAGTCTTTTGTATAGACAGGCTTTTGTTTGGTTAAGGTGGGTGGGGGGTTAAGTCGTCCTGTGATGGTCCAAAGAGGTATTCGACAGGGATGTCCTCTTTCAGGTCAACTATACACCATTGCCACTGAACCCTTGCTCATTATGTTGCGATCCAAGCTGATGGGGTTTGAGCTGCCTGGGCTCCTCCACAAGCCGTCAATCGTGGTTTCTGCCTATGCTGATGATATTTCTGTTCTTGTGCGCCATCAGAAAGATGTCAGTCTTCTTTGTGACTGCTTGAGTGTCTACCAGAAAGCGTCTTCAGCTAAAGTTAATTGGGAGAAGAGCACTGCACTGCGTTTAGGGCACTGGGTGGATGCATTGTTGCCGATATTACCAGGGGACCTCATTTGGGTCTCTGAAGGTATCTCATTTTTGGGAGTGTTTTTATGCACGGACGATTATCTACAAAAGAATTTGGGAGGGTGTCATGGAGCGGGTGTGTGCCAGACTGTCTAGATGGAAATACCTGCTACCACAGCTTTCCTATCATGGTCGAACTCTTGTTGCCAATAATCTGGTTGCCTCGATGCTCTGGCACAGACTGACAGTATTGTCTCCTCCTGCAAGCCTTATTTCAGCAGTTCAGAAGACCTTGGTGGACTTTTTCTGGTCTGGTCATTACTGGCTGCGGGCTGCCGTCCTCTATCTCCCGGTTGAGGAGGGCGGACAGGGACTGGTTGACATCCGTTCGCGTGTGGCGGCTTTCAAGCTGAGGACTATTCAGCGTCTCCTCTACCCTCCAGGTCTGCCATGGACGGATACTGCCTGTGTGCTGCTGCGGAAAGCTGGTAACCTGGGGTATGACAAACACCTGTTTCTGATTCAACACACGCACTTGGATGTGACGGGAGTTCCACCCTTTTATCAGTCCGTCCTGGATGCTTGGAGACTTTTGCTTTGCCAAAGGAGTGCTGTTTTAACTCCTGGACTGTGGCTGTTTGAGGAACCACTGTTCGGCAGTGGGCTTCTCTCTACACATACATTGTCTTCTGTAACCATGGGCTCCAGACTGAGGGAAGTTGGCTGCGTGAAGCTCGGACATCTCCTAAAGACATCCCTATCTGAGCTTGCTGCGGCTGCAGGTTTCCATTCCATCGGGACGCTAAAGAGGATGGTGCATGAGGTTTGCCAGTCCTTACCTGAGAACCTGCGATGGTATGTGAGATTCTTCAGTCGTTTCACAATGGGCGGATAGGATGGATTTTCCCTTCCCTTCAATGCAGGTCTCTCCATCCCGTGAGGAGTGGGTGGAGGACGGGAGTAGACTGTTATCTTGGACATCCCCACGGATGGGGAATTTGGAGACAATGGGAATGAAGACAGACTACCTAGTGTCCGTGAAGGTTTTAAATGTGCGCTCCCTTGTCGACGTCAGAGTGTCGGGGTGGACTGTTTTTTTTGGCGCTGGGTTTTCCCCGAGGGGCTGTTACAAAGCTCCCATGGAAAAACGGGCAGGTGACTTCCAGTGGAGGGTCGTGCATGGGATCATAGCCACGAACAGATATCTGACACACGTCAATCCTGGCACAGGGGATGGGTGTCCGTTTTGTTCAGTTAGCGAGTCGGTGGTCCACCTGTTTGCTGAATGTCAGCGTCTGGCGAGTCTCTTTTCTTTTCTACGGGTGTTGTTTGAGGGGTTGGGGGAACGGTTTACTTTGGTTTGCTTCATTTATGGTCCTAAATACGAGACTCGGAAAAAGAGCGTTCACACACTTTTGAACTTCCTTTCAGCTGAAGCCAAGCTGGCTGTTTGGATGTCCCAGAAAAACTGGATCCAGGGGACCGGGTCCGATGATGCTCTGTTTCTCTTTAAGAGACGTTTGGCAGCTCGGTTGGGAATAGAGTTCTGTTTTTACAATCTTATACATTCAGTTGATGATTTTGTTAAAATTTGGACCATTGCAAATGTTTTATGTTCTGTCAGCAGAGACTCTTTGGTGCTGAATTTTTGATTTCATTTGTTTATCTTTTGTGCTTCTTGAACTCAGCAATCACCTACACATTACTTAAGCACTGGACAGAGCCTCAGACAGTACGAAGTCTTGTTTGTGCCACTCTGCCTGCATTACCGAGCATTTCTATCCAGACCTGATCTTCTGTTTCTGACCCTGCTAGAAATCTGATTGCCTGCCGCCTGCCCTGAACCTTGCCTAGACCCTGACAACTGAATTCTGATCTTGGATGCTCCCATCCGCGTGATTGACCTCTATGTAGAGAAATAAGTATCACTCCGAGTTGTGCGTGCGTAATTCTTGATTTGTAATTCTTGATTTCTTGACACGGGGCTCTCTCCCAACCGCTGGTCACCAGTCACGAGGATAGCAGGTGCCACTGCCCACTGGACCACTTTAATAAGTCGCAGATAGGAACGGGCCGGTGGGCTTATCAACCATCTCCGCTCTGTGGGTTCACGTACGCCGCGGAGAACCTCCACCGTGAAACCAAACCAAAGCGGGGAGGTCTCCCCGTGGGGTAGGATCCCTGCTCGGGAAAGAGCCCCGTGCGCTGTCGGGAACGGCGCTGCAGAGATGAACTGTTCAATTCTGGAAAATATTTTTCTTTTTAAAGGGACAAGTGTTGAAAAATCTTTATTTAGACTCTTTCTATTAATTAGCCGGCATATCTGTTTAAGAAAGTTGGAAAATTTCAAGTTTCACCAGATCTTATTTACAATCAAAGTTCAGAGCGGCTGATAAGAAAACTCTTGATCACCCAGCATTCCAGTAGCATTTAAACGCATCACTTATGCACGAATCTGGGAGATGTGAAAAGAGTCTCAAAACAGATTTGTGTGTAAATTTGGCTTTGTGTGTGCGTAACAAGCGATTTGTGCATATTTTTTAAGATTTGTGCGTGTAGTTAGTTTCAAGCTGTCGTAATTTTAAGTTGTGCATGTGTACATTGTATTTTGTATTTATTTTTAATTTTGTAATTTTTGTACTCATGCACAAAATGTATTTTATGAGTCACTAATCAAGAATCATGCACGCATGAAGTTACGCACAAATCGAGGTTTATGCACGAACAAATCCAAAGTTAAGCAGAAATAAAGAATTACGCACGCACAGTTCGGAGTGATGCTTATTTCTCTCCATAGACCTCTGCCTGTCTGACCCTGATCTAGCTTTGTAGACTCTTAGCTGTGCTTCATTCCTGTCTGAACAATCAAACATGCAGCAAGTAGAACCAGCTGTCTGCCTGTTTGTGACAGATTGATATTCATGAACGTCACTTAACAATGGATCCTGACTCCTTTAATGAGTTGATGAATTATCTTGTCAAAGGAGACTGTCCCCAAAACACCAACAAGCACCAGCATTACGTCATCAAACAACAATTCAACAACACTTCCTTCAATAGCACCTGATGAGATGGACTCGGAACACATCTTTTTCAGTGGAACATATTCTACATTCTGAGATTTGCAAACAAATTAACAATAGCCTTCAAACAAGTGCTTAAACTCCTCTGACCTGTAGTTTCTGCTCCTCTAATAACCTTTTTCTGGCCTGAAGTCTTCTTTAGACCTTAGTGATTCAATGACAATGAACATTCACAATTACATTTTTTATAAAACTCAATTCACAGGGTTTTCAGTAAAAAAAAATGTAGATAAAAAAAGTATTTCAAAAATGTGATCATATGAAGAGCATTTATGGCATTAGAAGGTTTGGTATCAGAAGAAGACACCACCATCTTCTAAGTTGCAGCATGTTTTCCTTTGCAGAAATAAATACACAACACCCAAAAGTGCCTTGTATTCACTTGGCACAAACTGACCACAATTCTCACATACCTCACTGAAATCACATTTGGCTCCCATGACAATGTACACAGTGTACAGAAAGTCAAAAAGTACGTTTATGTATTTTCTACACATCCCCACTATACATTTCATATTTCTGGATATTAATTATTTGTTGCTGTATTGTTTGTCTGCACAATTCTTGTACTTACCCGGCGCCTTCTCCAGAGTTGCATTACTGTAAATCAGTTTATTCATGTTAATAGCATGCCTGTCCCCGCAGCTGCCTTGCTGTCACTTTGTATAGCATTAGGGGGAAAATAATTTTTAAAAACGTGTTACTTTTGAACTGCTTTTCAATTTAAAAAAGTAAATAGAAAAACCCTGCTTCAGAATTAAAGGCTCTAATGTGAATGATTTTACTTCCTCATACACACTTTCTCTTCCTGTCCTTTTTCCTAATCACTCCTGATAGTTTTTTATCTCACTCACCATGCCCTCCTTATGTAAGCCATGCTCATACGTTTATTCATTCTTTTTTCTACTCATGGGGCAGCAGCACAAAAGCATGCTCGTACAAATCGGGCACGCATGGAGCGCGTGCTGAATCTGCTAACGGTTAAACATTTTCACGTATTACGTGTCGCCAACATGAATTTCAGTTTCTGAGCTGGTCGTACGTAAATACAAGCGAGTAACATCAGCCTGTCAGGATGACACAAAATTTAAATTCTTTTTTGCCTTTTATTTTTGAGTGTTTTGCTAGAATGATGAACAATGTGCTTAACATCATTTATAGTGATTCTGGATAGCTCCAAAAGACATCTTGCTAACTTCATTTCCATGTAAACAACAAAACCGGAAAGGATTGATTGGTCAAGAGCCAAACGTGGAAATAGGTCCTATATAGAGCCCATTGTAGGTGGCGGACGAGTGCTGGTAAACAGTAAAAACACGAAAGAAGAAGAATCTTCTCCCTGCTGCTACCTGCATGACCGAGCTGGGCCGGTGTGGATGCCACCTGCTGACTGCACGTTCTTGAAAGCACCACACGAGGCTGGTCTGCGTGCACCTGCAGTGAAAGTGGCCTCTGCACGCGAGCCAACGCAGCTGCACCTTGACACCCCCATCCCCAGACCACATTAATGAGTTCCTTACTTTTTTTTTAATAAAGTGTCTATTCGCACGTAATTTTCTCAATACGTGCAGCTAGTGCTGAACTTTGTTTTCTTGGCTGCACAGGCCGGGAGGAAAGATTAAGGTTAGAATTATGGTAACAGGTCATACACCAAATGCCTCCAGAGTGTGATTGTCTGCAGCCCACCTCGCTCCTGCAGGGACGGGTCAACTGCAGAAAATAAATGCCAGTTTATACTTCAAAGAGATCAGTCATCACATCAATTGTACTCAGAATCACGCAGTCTATTTCATGCTAATGTTGGCTGTTTTTTTTTATTGGACTGTCTGCTATAACTGCGATAAACTCTGAGTGGTGTTTATACTTTTCAAGCGACGCGATCAACTCCAGTGTTTTGTTTTTTAAATGAAGAACATCTTCCTCACTCGCTGAAAATGCGCAGGTACATTAGAGGCAGAGGAGGGAGTGGTGTGTTCGTCCACCAAACAGAGGAGGGCAATACAAAGGCAAAAAATAAAAATGGGACAAATTGCATTCTGGAGGGCTGCAAGATATGATATAAGACATTTCTTTCCAGTAACTTGCTCTATTTTCCATCTAGTTGTCCACTCTCTGTGTCTGTGTGTGAAGTTTATTTCCAAACTTCTTCAGTAAGACTTTATCATTTTCAGTGTTTAAAATACTTTTTTTTTTGGATAGTTTGCTTAATCGCTGAAATAAATTCAAGGTAAATGACGTGATTTTCCCGCAGTTGGACTCCAGCCGTAAAATTCCAGTCAGGGTGTAGTCACCAGCAGGTGTCACATTCAGCAGTGACTGGATGATTCTGCTCCGATGGTCGTGAGAACACTCTGACGTCAGTGATTATAAGTCACTTGGAAGTTTAAAGCAGCCCTTAAAATATGTGCTGGTGGTGCAGTAATGTGCATCTAGATAAATTTCCATCAGTTTCTGAGCTGGTCACATGTAAATACGTGTGAATGACATCAGCCTTTCTTTGATCCCAGGTATGTGTGACCTCCAATGACCAGCGCCGTTCTTTCACTGACCACAGTTTGAATTCTACTATAAAAATATAGAAGTGAGTGACTGGCTGCTCTAAATAACTTGTGACCAAAATTTAAATGTTTGAAAAGTAATAAGAAAGACTGAATTAAAAAAAAACAATTCATTAATTTAGTTTTTCACTGATTTAGCCATTTAAAGAAAAAACAAAAAAAAACTTTTAGCTCAGATTCTAAACTGGAGAACAAACTTGTGCGAAAAACTCTTCTCCACCTTGAAGTACAGGTTCCAACTTCCTGACAATCATCTTGAAGTCAAACTGAGAGTCTCTGCTGCTTCTCCCTCAAACCAAATGTGGATCAAACATGGAGAGGAAGCTCTGCCAAGAGTCCAGCAGTAAGGAGCAAAAGTATGGGGTTCTATTTGTGCCAAAAATGTTTTTGCGTCGACTGTCTATGACTGTGGTCCATTGTCAATGTCTACTGAACAAGTTTATTGAACATTTGTCCATATCTATGTACTACTAACCAATAGGTTTGTCCATATCGATGCACTATTAACCATCAGAAAAGTCCTTAGCAACCGTCGTTAGCTCCTGTCGTTTCACGGTGTCGTCAGAAGAGTCCTTAGCAACCGCTGCTATTGTTGTTAGCTC
>BSAI01005857.1:0-50537 GCA_036245035.1 Adrianichthys oophorus | reverse complement strand
ACCCCGAAAGGGATAAAGCGGATTGGAAAATGAATGAATGAATGAATAACTTCTCAAGTCAGACCATTGTCTTCAAAGTCCATGTTAGTAAACGGCTTTGATCACACTTTAGATGAGGTACTGCAAAACACTCAGTAAACTGTTAACAAAGTTAGTTCATACATTTGTTTAGCTTGTAAGCAGCAACCGTGTGAAGCCCATTGAGACGGCTGTGGTTGTAATATCAGGCTATAGAAATAAAATTGAATTGAAACATTTGGAAAATCCTCTTGATCTCTTAACTGGTTGTTTACTTGCGTGAAGGTTCTCATTTCTCATTGTTCAGAGGGATGATGGATCCCTCTGTGGTTCTCCGGAGCCAACAAAATATAATAATAATAATAATAATAATAAAATCAAGTTTTATTTTTCTATTTTTACCCTTTTTTATTGCTGATGCTGTTGTTTTTGTACTTTTGTCATTACACCCTCTACCGACAAAAATATTTGAGTCTGTTTGACCAATCACAAACAAGATGGTTTGAAGGAGGAAAAAAAGCCAAAAATCCTAAATAATTCAAAATTCTTAGTCTGTTTCAGTCAGAAACTGACCAAACAGTATTGCAATTATATCCTATATAGATGACCAACAGATAATGTGATTATTTGAACTGATCTTGAAGTGAAGTCACTTTGAAGGAAAGCTTTCATCAGACCCAGAATCAGTGAGAGGGATTGTCTGATACGACCCGCTGGGCTCAGAGTTCACCCACAGCCGTATGGCTTCGGGGAAACCAAAATGATCCGTTGTTCCAGTTGAAAACAAATGAAACAAACATCTGAGTGTTGCACCTCTTGCGCCTGAAGCTCCACATGTCGGACTTTTGCTCCTCACCTTCAGGCTCCAAAAGCTCCTCTCCAGGCGCATCTTTTAAGCAAAAGGTTTGCAAATTTTCCCAAAAAGTCCTAGCTTTACTAACCTTTTTTTAAATAGATGGAGTCAGACTTTCATCTGTTTTTCATAAAAACAGAGAATGAAGTGGTGTATACAAGTGCAAAGCTGTTGTCAAAACATTGAAACTGATATCAGAATAACAGCAGTTAAATGCATTATTACATTTTTATGGTAAAAATGTAAATAAAGTATTTGATTGAACAGAGAAAGAATTGAAAGTGGGAAAATGAGCTACATTTCCGTGTTCCTCCACCCCCACGTTAAAGAAAAGTGTAAGTCAATGTGCATGACCTTGCATAAACACTTGCCGTAAAAGTTAACAAAGAGGATTTGAAGTGCCTGAGCTCCTTTATGTGGCTGCACTGATGACCTGCCCAGACCAGATTCTTCTGCATAGAGTCCAGATGCTCCTTTACAGCTTCTTCAAATCATTGTCTTGGCAAATATGACGCAGCTATGTCCGTGCAAGCAGGTTACAATAGGAAGAGGAAGAGTAATGCTCGTAAAGCCATAAAGAAGGCATAACGGGATCTGGAAAGTAGATTGGAGCATATAAAACAGTGCATTAGCCTCTGCTGGAGGTTTTCCTCTAGAGCTTTGAAAGTCCTCGTGATCTGGTCATGTGTCCAACCCAAAGTTTTATGGAAAACATCAACCTCTGGACTCAATGGTGATGTGTGGGAGCAAAGTAATGACTAGTAAATCCATTTAAAATTGGAAAACATTTTGGTGAAAGTGTATTCGTTTGTTAATAAACATTTAAAAATATAAACAAATAAGAAGAGTAAGAAACTCAAGTTCAGGAGGAACCATTAAACCTGGACCAGCTCTTTGATATGAAACTCACATTCTTCATTTGTCACAAAAACAGGCAGACAGCTGGATCCACTTGGAGCAGGTTTATTAAGCAAAGTCAGGCAAGAAGCAGCCATGCTGCACTGTAAGTCCACTGAGCTAATTCTGAGTCCAGGATCAGGCAGAAGGTCAGGCCAGGCAGCAAGGAGCAGAGTCAGGAACGAAGCAGGGCCAGGTAACAGGTGGTCAAGGACAGATATATCGGTATGCTGGCAGAACGACACAGGCAATACTTCACACCAAGTGAGTGTCTGAGCAGTGCAGATGACAGGTGTGGACATGGCTGCAGTCAGCATTCAGGTGATTGCTCTCGCTGATGACCAGAGGGGGAGACAGAGCGCTGCCTCCTGACATCATTTGCTCATGTTCCTCACAATGTCCAGAAATACTGAAGGGTTTTTTATCAGAAAGGAAAGTCTTTTAACTTCTAGATTGAAGCCTATATGAAAATAAAAGTAAGTGAAGCCAAATCAGTTCACCAAGTAACAACTAGGAGCTTGTTGTGTCCTTTAGAACTCACTGTAATGTCCGATTTAGCATGCATGGGAATTGCCCTTTGTTAAACTATTTGTTAAAGATGAATTTTAGGCTCCGTGGGTGTAGTGATCTTCTCAGCGACACGTGTTCATCTTATTGACGGGTGCTCTTCACAGCCACTGGTGTTTATCTCATGAACAGATTTTCACTTCAGTCATTGGTGTTTATCTCTGCGAAAGGTGTTTATCTTAAATACTAGTGTTCATCTCATTATTGGAAAAATGCTACAAGAACGTGTTAATAACACAAAAACATGATTTTCATTGGGGTGGGTTTTTAAACATTAACCAAACAAAAAAAAGAGAAATATTAACTTTTTTTAATTAAAAATGCTTTATTCAAAAACAAAAAGCTATACTTTTCGTAAATGTTTAAACCCTGTCAAGCAAACCTTCATTTTTTTTCTAATTTTAAATTTGAAAGTGAAAAATGAAAGTGAGACCAGCTAAATGACCTTTTTTATGGTGGTTGTCCTTAGCACTGATGGGTGTCTGTCTGCATGCTGGGATGCTAGCTTGTGGCCCCCAGCATCTGGATGATTGTTGAAACATTTTTCTCTGGTTTTCCCTCATTTAGTTGGGATTATCGTTTTACTAGCAACACTCTTTAATAGTATACGTCTTATCTTTATCCTACTTGTGTTGTGTGATTTTATTTTCTGTATTGTATTTTTCTTAACTGAAAACAATTTTTACTTTTCCTCCAGCTTTAATTGAATGCATAAAGGGTTTGAACAGGAGTTCAGTCCAGAAACCTGTTATTTGTTAGTTTTTACCAGGATATGATAAAGGAAAAAAAACAAACAAATAAAAACAAAAATAATCAAGAGGTAATATCTGAATATAGTTCATTCATTCATTCATTTTCCAATCCGCTTTATCCCTTTCGGGGTCACGGGGTTGCCGGAGCCTAACCCGGCTACTCATGGGCGAAGGCAGGGGACACCCCTGGACTGGTCGCCAGTCTGTCGCAGGGGCCACAAACACACACCCATGCACACTCACATGCACACCTAGGGACAATTTACAGTGACCAAGTAACCTATGAAGCATGTTTTTGGACGGTGGGAGGAAGCCGGAGTACCCGGAGAAAACCCACGCATGCACGGGGAGAACATGCAAACTCCACACAGAAAGGTCCCCCAGCCAGGACTTGAACCAGGAACCTTCTTGCTGTGAGGCAGGAGCGCTAACCACTGCGCCACCGTGCAGCCCCTATCTGAATATAGTGATTTCTTTTTTTTTTTAAATCAAACAGCATCAACTTCTGAATGTATAAAACCTTAAGGTATCCATCAGTTTATCCATCCACCTTCTAAACTTGCTTAATCTCTTTTGGGTCATGGGGTTGCTGGAGCCTATGCCAGCTACTGTTGGGCGAGGGTGGGGTTTATTGTGGACGAGTTACTAATCTGTTGCATGGACACGCAACCATCTACACACATTAAAGTGAGACGTTTTATTGTGATTTTTCTATATTTTCTGTTGCAGCACTGAACTTCAAAGTGCCTCTAAAATATGAAAAACAGGATTTCTTTGAAGTGTGTTAAAGAGAAGTTTGAAAGTGTGAAAATAAAAACATGTTTGAGTGAATGCGAGTTATACCATCTACTGAATTATGATTATTTCTTGCTACAGAAGCCATGAAAGCTGAAGGAATAAATCACAGGAGCCTTTCTTCTTTATGAAGTCAGTTTTCAACCCTCTCTTTGGTTCCACATGTGACTAATACATCTCTGGTCTGTATCACCTTCCTTTCTTTCTTTATCATCTCTTTGGACCATGTGGAGTCCCTATCTCATCCCTTTCACCTTGAGTCCAGGACTTCCATACCTATTTTACAAGCCGCCTGTTCTTGCGGTCTAATGGTTTGCAGCAGCAGGGCTGCTGCCGCACATGATATCTTCAATGTAACAATCAAAGAGGCATGCCAGATTTTGGTATTTCCTTTGGCTTTCACGTGTGCTTTCGCCTCCAGCTCAGAAGGCTGCAATCTAACTTAGAGACATGGGGGGGAGTTCAAACTAGTGAACATCTTACTGCCATGTGTCACCACAACATTACTGAAACGAGCAGGAACCTCAGCTGGCTCTGCGTAGTAGCATAACCAAACTTCATTTTTTTTAATGAGCTCGGCATATTTTTGTCTGTAGTTTAGCGAGATTTTTTCTGTGCTCCTTTGTTGCTCAATCTGAGCATAAATTAATGACCCCTGCAAAATATGTAATAATCTCACCTTCAGTATTTTCTGTTTGTGTTTCTATTAACCAGGTTCTGTTTGTGTTTTCTTTACTTGTTTTGATTTACTAACCAATCTATGTGTTTCCGTTCCTCTTGCTATCCTCTGTTCATCCGTTACATTAACATTTTCATCACACCAGCAATAAAAAGTTAAACTGATGGGAAACTTGCCCCTGATAAGAAAAATTCAGACATGTTGATACATTTTAGAAGCATAAAAATCATTTGAAAGCAGTTTTGATGTTTTGGGGAAGGTTCAATTATATTTTCTTGACCTACTTATGCACATTTATGTTCGTTTCATATGTAACAATCTGTCATTGTTGGAATAAAGTCAGATTTCCAGCTGACAGTAGTTTTTCCTGACAAGAACATTCAGGAGCTCAGAATGTTGTAGAAAAATTCTGCTCTTTATTTAGAAAAGGAATAGAGTTTGAATCATCTTCACAACCACATTTTTGTCATAATTTAATCAATTTGTGGTTGTTTAATTATGTACACAGCAATTGTAATGATCACATGAATGTTACTCACATGCACATGAAAATCCTAAAAGTTGCTTTTGAAAGTTTGAAATCCTGGAGGATTTAGAGTCCATAGATCTGATTGGCTCCTAAATGGTTTCAGGTCCAATTCTTGACTTACCTTGAGTCTTGTGTTTGGCAGAAACCATGTGTTTTAGACTCTTTTCCCTGGAAACGGTCAGGGCTGTTATGATTATCACCAAAGATTTTTTTAAAAAGTTGTTTTTTGGACTTTCAGTGGAGGATAACATTTTGGACATGATATTTAATTGGACTTTGTACGGGTGGAAAACGGACAATTTTAGCTTGGCATCCTTCATGAAATCTTTCCTGGAATTCTGTGGAGTTTAAAAACAAGGATGGTGTTTTGTTTTACCATATTCTTATTTTTGTACTTGTCCCAGTCACACATCTTTGTTGTGGTAACATTTTTCTCTTGGAGGTGAAGGCTTGGTGTTCTAAGTGATTCCATGAGGGCCACAAACAGATCAGCTGTGATACAACTAAAAAAGTTTTGAACTATTTTGGAAATAGATCTACAAGTGTTAGTATTTCTTTGTGGAAGTGCAGGAAGAGAAAGCAAACCGTGAAACAACCTGTTTTTACATTTCCTGTTCATGTGAAGAGCAAAATATAACCCAGTTTCCACCATCAGATGAAGTCATCTCTGCAGAAAAGACCTTATAGATCCTGAAATGCTGTAAAAAATCATTATCTGGACCACTAAATCAGTGCTCCCCAACTTTTTCAAGCAATCCACTGTTCACTTTGATTTTTTGCCAGTTGTCAAAAAGAAATATCTCTTTTGTTTCCAGTAACTTCTCATCATAAAGTACTCCCTGTGCACAAACAGATCTGTTCCATTCATCTCCAGTGTTTCCCAGACTTGACGTTAGTCACAGCATGCACAAGAAACGACTTTCATTGGGTTACACATTTTTTTCCCCAAGAAAAAGCATTTCCTGGATTGAATTAACCAACTGGAGTCAGCATACAACCCAAGTTTTGCCTCAACTGGCTGTTTAGGGTACGAGAAAAACTATATTTTTAATTTTGGGAAGTAATGTGCAGCAAATTATTTAGAAATAATTTTGCTTTGACATTTCTGAATCTTAATTAGGAACTTCTAGTTCTTCAAAAATGTGGAAACGCTAACAGATAAACTTCTTCCATGAAGAATGATTTAAACCCTTAAAAGAAAAAAGGACGAATTCTGCAATCATCTGATCCAGACAACTCAAAAATCTTTTTTGAGGAAGTGAGCCTTTGTACTGAAATGTTAAATGATAATAAAGAAAGCACAGGACAAGCGGAAGTACCTGAACCAGATCAACTCTTAAGTAGTGCTGTCATACGATTCATTTTTTGTGCGATTAATTAATAGTGACCTGTAATTCATGTATCTAATTAATCAATTATAATTATTATAATATTTTAAAAGTACTCCAACCTTTTACTTTGACACCGCCGGGGGGTACGTTTTTTCTCCAATCTTGAGCAATTAACAAAGCAAAAAAAAAAGCAACAAAAAATATATGAGGTCCAGAGTGCTCCAATTTACCACATTAAAAAGCAGTAGGAACACTTCTCTGGTTGGACCAAAAATATTGATCACAAACTTCTTATTAATACCAAAATTCAAATGTTGACATGCATTATTCCACAGTTTACTACAACAGCAAGACAGTAAAAAAGACATGAGAGTGATGTTATAGTTTCCTTTAACCTGTTTCGGTGAATTGGATTATTTTAAAGATTGGGATGAAGTGGAAAAGAAATAGAGAAGATAATCTAAAAAGGAAGAAATTAAACACCGCAGTGGAACTGAACTATTCAGACTTTGGACTTTGCTTTTCTTGAATAAACTTTTGTTTCATCATCTCGACAAAAACAAGCTCTAAGAGGGGAACTTTCCCTCAACGCGACGCACTGCATTTTAAAGAGTCCACTTATGTAAAACACGATTTAAACTTAAAAGTATAACAGGACTGAAGTCCTAGTGCTTTATTTCATATTTATATTTTTCATCAATGACCATGGTATGAGCAGGATAATGGTTCTCCAGGTGTACTTTAACACAGAAGTAACCATCCAACACAAAAATGAGACCAATCTGATCAAATAAAATAACACATTAAAATGTCTATAGTTAATTAATTAACGCGCTAATTTGACACCCCTACATTTAATATCAAATTATAAAAACAAGAAAGTTAAAGTAAAAAACTTATTGTTTAACCCTTTTAACTCTGCAGAAAAGAGTAATGTCATTTCAACAGAATCAGAAATCTGCTTTGCGCTCATGTGCAACACTTTACCGTAGTAATGTGCTTCTACAGTTAATGTAAATCAACTGGTTCTGATGAGGAGAAAAGCAGTTTTGTACTGTTATGCAGAACTTTACAGTAGAAACGGTCAGAATGACCTTAAGTGATCAAAGAATCACATTAGTTCAAGGTTTGTGTTATTCTTCATTGCCAACGAGGGCTTTGCATATATAAGGGTCAAGAACATCTTTTAAATGTTTTTTCCAACATTTAAAAATCTTTTCTTACAATTGTAGATGAAGCGTTATTTTAAGTATGACTCTGGAAATTGTCTGATTTTCTAAATGATCAAATTAACTTGTGTGTTAAATATTGTTAAACTTTTAGCCAAAGATAGCCAAGATAAGAAGACCAACATTTAAAGTACTCGGCAATGTAAATAATATCTTATACATCAGTATGTTGATCTTATAACAAAGACAAAATGATCACATTTGATATTACAGACAATTACTATGTTTTGTTTTTCCCCTTACAGCCAAAAAGGTTATTTCTGTGTCAGGTTGCATGGTGGACTTTTGTGTCTGCAGATACATTTCATCCAGGATTGTACTGTTACTTCTCTTTTTCTAGACTGCTCCTTTCTTTCAGTTACATTTTCCTTCTCATTTTTACCTCTTTCCTTCTCTCGCTTACTTTCTCTCTATCTCTCCACTTTTCCCTTCTCCTCCTGTTATTATCATGTCACCATCTGTTAATCCTCATCTCTTTCTGCCTCTTTCAGTTACAAATTTCTTTTCTCTTTCTTCATCATCTTCTAATCGTCTGTTTAGTTCTTTGAAAGTGGAAGTGTTAGACCAAAGCTGCTTTAGTGGTTACAGACTATTCCAGCCACTCAAATGTTGCAAATCCAGTTCATGGAAACGCTATTTTCTGCTTTCCAAATATGCAAAATCAGTGATGTTTGACCTGCCGTGGTCCTGTATCTTCAGTCCTCAAATCACTGACTTCGATCGGGACGCCTCCTGTTGTTGTGTTCCTCATTGGATTTTAATTTTAATGAAATAGAATAGATGAGACTCAAATGTTAAACAGTATTAACTGTCTGCTATCTGGATATTTGGACTTTATGTCTTCATGCAAACACTTTGTAAATGATAAATAGTATATAAAAATAACAAAAAGTTCTATTCTCCTGAGTAAATCTATGGAAATGCAAAGATACATAACAAGTCCTTCCATGATGTGATAGTGAGCATCTAAAGGAAACCAAATGATCAAATCAAATGTCGTAATACTCCTCAAATCTTAAACAATTATCATATTAATGAATCTCTGCATGAAAAATTACAAACCACAATCTAAGCATGAAAAATGAGCAACAGCTCAATAAAACGCCTCTGGCAGATCTTAAAAACATTCTAAGAAGAGTTATTAATCAAATAAAAACATTATTGAATCAAATGTTTTGTCTATCTGAAGAACAAATGTTATAAAAACACATCACCTTCTTTTTAGTGGCTATACAGAAATTCTGGACCTTTTCTAGTGAGTACATTGCCATGCCATGTTGGTACCACATTGAATTTCCTGGTAAAATGCTAGGCTAACGCTTTAGCTAACAAAACTGTCATCAGATCAGACAGGTGTTCACATAACTTTGACATTTCCAGCGTTTACCTGTTTCATGTGTTCGGACAAAGTCTTTCCGCCAGCTTCCTCACTTAACAGAAGAACTTTCTCACCTTTTTTCTCAAAAACCCGTCGGGTGTCCATTTTTGTTGGAAATTGGGACCATAGACAATGGGACCGTCGGGAAAGTTCAGAAGTCAAACTAAACATCTGGAGGGGGGCCTGTCTGCGAATAAAACACAAAGGATTTTTTCCCTCTCTGATCAACTCCTCTCTGATCTGTCAGACCGCTGTGTGTGTGTTGCATTCGCTAAAGCCAGGAAAGTGCGAAACTGCCATTATCATGAATGTTTTAGGGCAGTTCTTAGTTGAAAAAAACATTTGGGGCTTGAAGATAATTGTTTGGGGCTAGAGCCGGGAATGCCCAGGCCAGGCGACGCCACTGCAATCAATACAACAATCAGTCGTTCCTGTAAAAAGTCATGAATTAATATTGTAGCAAAAAAAAAAAGAAATTATAAAATGATAAATTTGAGAAAGCGAACTTCTGTATTTGAATGGATAACAAAGCTCAGATCTGAAAACAGCCTTACTGTGAGGTTCCTCACACTTTAACTGAGGAACTTTAATGTGCTCCTCTTTCCTTGGACTAACAATTTCATCTCATGTTGGTCCAGATTAAGATGCGGGAAGTTTTCCGTTGTCCTTATGCCTAAAACCCAGTTAAAAAGGTTGATAAGAAATTCCAATGTCTTTAGGAGACACTGAGACATAAAATTGTGTCATCTGCGTACTATCTTCAGATTATGCCAGCAAAAGTCTGCGTGTAGATAAAAGAATGTGGGATTTACACAGATCCTTGAGGCTCCTCATGCATTGATTGGGGATTTTTCAATCTACATTTACAATAAATTCTAAGTTAAAGTCCTAGCCATTATCAGACGGCAGCGTGAGTGAAGTTTCTTGTCTGCATTTGACCTGTCCTCTGGGGGGTTGTCAGGCGGCATTTCTTGTGCATGATCCAACTAATGATTTGAATCCACAACCGTCTATCTATGTGGTAAGATTGAAATCAGGAAAGTCTGCAGGAATTATGTCAATCAACTGACAGTAGCAAAAAAAAAAAAAAATAATATATACAGAGCTGTGGGAAATTGGTCAACACTTTTGTTTCTTCTCTTTCTGTAATTTGAAACTTAAAAAGACAAAACCCTCTGATGTTTCTTATTCCAGCAGACGTTTCCGACAAAAGGTGAAGTCAAAATCAGGAGTCACCAGGAAACTCTTCTTATTTCTGACTAACTTTGGGACGATGTGACAGCGAGGTGGTTGTTTTCCTGCAGATTTTGTTTTGCAGCCATCATCCTGGTGTTTGGAGAAAAATAAAGAGCTGTCAGGGATAACAAGCAGCCCGAACAAAAGCCATCAGTGGGGAGTTTCCATGAATTTGGTTACTTTCAGCCCCGTTTCCATTAGACAAGCAGTTCTTGTTATGGTGGAAAAACTGACAAGGTGTGTTAGTATAACAAACACTTTGTGTCATACTAAATGGTGGTACTATACTCACTGTTTGTAGAATTGATTATTTTTGCACTTCATTTTCAAATTTCCAGCCATGAAAAAGAGAAATGAACTAAAAGCACAACAAAGACATAAAGACGTAAATGTTCTTTCTTAAGATTAAAAAATATGTTAGTAATAAATATATTAGTAAATGTTACAGTTGTTCCAGCTATCATATTAAAAAAAAAATTAAGGTTTGGATGAAAAATCCTGTTTTTTTTTTAATTGAAAGTGCAGCTTTTTTTTTTTTTAATAAGTGATGACAAACTACATTTTCTCTAACTTTCACACAGTGAAATATTTAGCAAATCTGGATGGTTGTATAGCAGTGGGAGAATCAGCTGTTCCTCACCTCTAATCTCAGGGTTGATGATCTTTGTGTCACTGGAAAAAACCCTGAGCATGCTTTTACTTTGGCAGGTTTGAGTCCCACCAGAGTTGAGTGTGAAGTCTTATCTTAACTTCGGTTCTGACCTTGTGAGTTAAAGTCTTTGTTCCGTTGATGCTGAACCAAAGTGTGGAAGTCAAATAAATACAATAAATGACCAAGGACTACAAGAAACAAGCAAACAAACAAAAAAGCGACTCAACGCCTAACAGAGTGGAGGTGGTGTAGTGAGGACGTACAGGCACTAATTAGTTCGGATGGGTACCAAAACTCAGTGCCAAATTGGTACTGGTACCGACATTTGCGGTACTACCAGACACATAACAACGTGGATGTCGGTCCTTCGTTTCGTCAATCACTTGCACTCCATCCAGTTTTGCTGTTCAATTCTAATTCTATCATTTTGAACTGAATCCATTGGACTGTGCGAGTGTGAAACAGTCCAAAACTTACATTGCCTTTTATTGTGAAAATCCATAATTCACTTTGGATAAAATGTCCAAATACCTCAGGTGTATCATTAAGATGATCTGTCCCTCTCAGCAAATATTCAGCCTGTATTAATTTTCCTGGTTTCTTTAATCTGCTTCTGGTGTTTGGTCATTGTGGTTTCTAGTTCTACACGTTCTGAAAATTCTTCCACTGCAGATTAGTTTCATAACAAAGGACACTGTGCATCAAAGTAATTCTGGGATTCAGTTTTAAATGAATAGTTTGACATTAGTTGAGCAAGTGCAGTCTGACCTGACATCCAACAGCCTGCTAAATTCACACGACTATTACCAAAACCTAAAGATTTTATGGCTGCAAAAGCATCAAAACTGCTGAGACAATAATGTAAATGTGTGTGAAAAGTGCAGAATCACAGAATAAAGAAAACTTCTGTAGACAGAGCTTTTTGGACCTTCAGTGGAGAAAATACAGATTTTAACTGGACTACATTCTTTGGAGCCTCTTAACTGATTCACCAGAAACTACAGCTCAGCAGTTGGTTACTGAGAGGCTCAAATTAATTCTAAAGATCAGTCTTTTGTCAATGGTTTAGACAACTTTAGAGTCCTTTTAAAAACTGTCAGCAGCAGCTCATTCAGGATTTAGCTCCAATACTTCTGCGTGTGCTGGAAACATTTGTGTCATCTGCGTCCAGCGACAGAGAGTTTAGTCAGAAATGCTGACAGCACTCGTATAATTGAACCCCCTACAGGATGACGAACTAAAGCAGTCATCCAGTTTAAGGACCCACCTTAGAAAACTCACTGGGAAGGGCTCGTCTGCTGAACCCAGGTGCAGCAGAGGTGTTAACTGATGTGAGGAAATAAGTCATAACTGGGATTCTGCATGTGCACTCTTTTTCAAAAGCAGCATCAGAGTCAATAAGAGTCCTGCAGAGGCAGCGCACAGCTGGAGACACTGGAGTTCAGAGGAAAAGCTGCAGATGAAACCCCATTTCATCTGCAGGTCCAACATGCTGGACAGTGAGGACATCGTCATTAACGACGTCTACCATGTTTTCATTCAGGGACCAAATGAAAACCCAATGACAGAAAACTAAAAAACATTGAAATTACAATGAATTAAGATATAAGTGTAGACGTTTGTTTATAAAAAGGGACATTAAAAAACTTTGGTGAGAAAAATATTAAATGTTTGCATAAATCAGTAAACATTAATTGCATTGATCCATTTCTTTCTTTATTGAATACATAAAGTTGATGGATTCTAATTGGAAAGAAACTTTAGTTTCAGCTGTAGCTTCAGGTTTTTATTGCCAGCAGAAACTAGTTTTTGATATTTTCAGTTTAATTTGTTGAATGCAAAAATCAGCTTACTAAAATGTAACTTTTCATCATCAAAACCATGCACAGCTGATACTTAATCATTTGTTTCTTATTGTTACTTAAATTGAGTTGAATTTTTTCTCAGAATTTTTCTTATGATCATTTACTAATAAGTCTTGTGTTTGGAGTGTGTAAGCATGTAATCTCACTTATGTTGTAAAACATATAAAAACTTCAGACAGCGTACAACTGGATTCCAGTTTATAGTCCTATGAGAATGTAATAATTGAGTTTTTTATTTGTCATGAGAAACTGTAATGATCTGTGAGGACATGGATCATTTCATCATTTGATAGAAACGGGTGAAACCGTTGTTGGACGCGCCTCTGAAACTTGACTTCATGCTGTCAGTCCGACTTCCCAGACAGAGATGGACCTGAACGAGTCCCACGGTTATTAAAACCAAAGTAAATGACCTGAATCTCTAAAAATGACGCTTTCGTTTTGGACGACTATCAGATCCTGTTCATCTGAAGAGTAAGGTTACCACAAATCAATCAGCTGTGACGCAGCACAGTACCAAATGGTAGAAGCAAAGTATTACAGTTCTTCAGTGATGCTGCAGTCATATTAATACAAATAAAACACACCCTAGAGGGGTATTGTGTGACGATATACATTGTAAGAGTTTATACCGATAAAAAGTGGGTTTATTTAATTGATGGAGGAGCAGCACATGTACTTTATATATTTATTTTGTTTATTTCACAGGGACAGTGCACTTTAGTGCAATTCAGTGTAGAAATGTTTGCTGTGAAATGAACTATTGTTTCAAGTTATTTTTAAAGAGAGCGTATGTGGTTAGTTCTCTAAGAACGTGAAGAACAGAGTTCCACTCTTGAGCTGCTGTTACATGGAAGGCACTCTGACTAAAGACACGTCACTGCAGAGGAACTTTGTAGTCTCATCGAACCGACCCTCGTGTCACTCTTTAGGAAAAAGATCTTAATTTAACAAGCTGTCTGAGTGGAGGGGATTTTTCATTTCATTTCTTTATTTGCACGTACATAAAATGCAATCATCTGGATTGCAATGGCAAATACAACTGAAATATATCTGTGCAGGAGAGAGCGTGAAGACGTAACACAGGTCTTTTATAACCACCTCCCCCAAAAGCATAGTCATGCAACAGAAACAGGCATATTAAGCAAAAGATTATTAAAACAAAAATCCTTAAAACAGTCACCAAAACATTGCATTTCGCCTCATTCATTTTTTTTCTTTTCTGCTTTATAGTTTATTAAAGTAAGCTTAATTTTAATAGTTTTGTTTCTAAATGAGGAAATACATTTAAAGTAGAGTTTAGATTCTTCCAACTACTTTTTTGTATTTTGATTGATGGTAGTTCTACATAAAGGAAGATATAAATCATCACAATGTCTTGTTGGATAAGCATGAACATTAGAAGAATCCAGAAAGAAAATCTGCAAAGGATATCGGTAAAACATTTGATACTTAAACAGGAAGACACAAATACAATAAGAATTTACATTTAATATTGTTAATATTTTTTTTCTTTAATATGGGTTGGATGACGAACCAATGATGATTTTATAAAAAAGATTCTTAGTAATGTTCTCCCAGTTTAAAAATATGTTTTGGTAAAATGTCGCAGTGATGATATCTTAATGTTGTGTTTTTTTAATCTATTATTTGAACTGTTTGTCAAGTGACTCCAGGGGTTTTATGCTAATTTGTTTGCCCGCAACCAGGTAGTGAAGCGGTATGTCATGTGTGATAAGATCACTGTATGCATAAGCATTGTAGCAGCTTGCAATTATAAATTTGCCCTATTCAATCTAAAATTGGACAAATTAAACTTAACACGGTTACATACTTTTTTGGTTTTGGTTTTAAAATTGAATGTTGTATTAATTAAAATACTAATATATTCAAATTTTTTGACAACTTCTATTTTCTTTCCTGCCACAGAAACATCAGCCAGTATATTTTTATGGTTTGTTTTAGCAAAGAACATTGCAACTGTTTTGTTTAAATTGAGCCTTTAAATTGACTTTTCCAATCACTTTGCAACATGCCCCATCGTTTTAGTGATATTCTCAGCCACCTCAGACACGTGTTCATAAATGATAGTGTCATCAGCATACACCTGAATAAAGACGTTGGGACTAATGGATTGGAGGTATTAAAGTAAACAGAGAAAAGTAAAGGCCTTAATGGAGCCTTGCAGAATACCTGTAGATATGGGAAGTGGAGGGGAATGATGAGGATTTATGCTAACTGACTGAATTCTATTTGATGAATACGATTCTATCCATTTGATAGTTTTAGAGTAAAAATTGGATTTGGTCAGTTTTGTCTGGAGGTTTTTTATGATTTATAGTTTCAAGAGTTTTTTTAAGGTTGAGAAACACAGTCCCACTACACCACCTTATTTAATACTTTGTTTTCTATGAAAAAGCTGTCTCTGTTGAGTGCTGAGCTCTAAAACCAAACGGCTTTGGATGAAGAGAAAACGATTAATTGTTGAGGTGTGAAATAAATTGTTGGGCATTAAGTTTCTCTTCAACCTTAACATTCAGTCTCTGTTTTTGTAGATTGGAATCACAGCTGATGACTTCCATGCACTTGGAAATATTGATTCAGAGATGGATTGATTGAGAATAATGGTTAAGAGAAATATTAGGGTTGAACTGAGTTCTTTCAGGACAAACCTATCCATACCAAATATGTCTTTTGTCCTGTTTGACATAAGTGACTATACTGTTTGTGAGACTTCCGTTTCAGTGACACCCATGATATTTAGATATGGGCTCTGTCAAATTTAAAGGACAAAAATACAAATCAATACATTTGAAAAGACTTTCATTAAGGAAACTGATTCATTAAAAAAATCTATTGAAGGCATCTTTAACTGTACCTAGATCATTAGTCATTTGAGAAGAGGGGAATGACCAATTTTAACTGTTAAAACAAAAAGGGATTCTGTTTGGACACCAACAAATTGGAATCTGAGAAAAGACATGAGAAAAGACAACAGGATTGTTCTTTTGTCTCATAACGGGTGTTCTAATGTCTCTTTGTGTCTTTCCTGTCCTTTTTGATCCTGATCCATCACAGCAGACAGTCGTTCTTTCAAAGTCCATTTCTGTCTCTCTTGGCTTGTTTAGTTCAGGGACCAATTTGAAAACTCTACTCTTATTAAGACTTCCTGTATAATGCGATCAAATAATATGCAACTTAACTACGGTGTACCTCAGGGTTCTGGCCTTGGCCCAGTTACGTTTTTCTTACACAAGCAGGTTTTTGGATTGGTTTTATTCATCCATTTTGTTCTGCCTATCTGCTGCTGAGTTGCAGGGACAGTAACAGAAGCAGATGTGCACTAACCTTTCTCTCCATCAAAACTTCCTCCAGTTGTGCCAGGAAACGTTCCCAAGAAGACCGAGCCAACAGTCTCTTGAGTGCATTCTGGTTTTTCCTCACAGCCTGCTTTTGTCACACACTACTGCAAACCACCCCAGAACACATTAAAGTTCCTGGTTTTTGATGAACAACAGAACAACATCATCTGCAAAGAGCAGAGATGAAATCCTGAGGTCTCCAAACCAGACTCCTTCAGGCTCCTGGGTGCAGCCATAAAAACTATGAACAGAACTGGTGACCAAATGTCTTCTTGCCAGAGTCGTACAAACAGCCGGTTTGATTTACTACCAGCAACCCAAACCAAGCTCTGGTGGTACAGAGGCCGGATGGCCCTGAGAAAGAGGTCCCGGACACAAAACCCACAGAAAAAGAGGAGAAGACCAAACACCTTCTCCAGGCGTTCCGCAGCTTAGGTCGTCACCAACACTGTAGACTGTATTTGCAAAGAGCTGCATCCTCCTCCTGAGACAACAGATGTTTATAAGAATTTTTGATGGATTTTTGGTTTATTCCCTGGTGTTTAGTTAAGTTCTGTTCTCAGGTTATTTACTGTACGCTCTGTCCTTCCACAGGTTAGGTAGGTTAGACCAGGTTAGACCTGGTCTGTGATCAAAATTGCAGTTGGAATTCACCCTCAGGACATTGAAATTATGGTTTTTAGGTTTTAGATTCTCCATGTTATTCTTATTTTCCCTTAATTGATTTCTTTCTGTTTTTTTTTTCATTTTGCCGTCAATGAGTTCAATTCTTTGTTTTTTTAGCTAAGTTTAAGTTTGTTTTATTTGTTTAACAATTATAAGTTTGTCCTAGTTGTGTTACATTTGGATCCTGCAAAAACACATTTTATGACATCCACAGCTAAAGAAATGACTGGACCTTTCAGGACTATTAGGTCAGATTTATCTATCCACTTAAAATGTTCTGCCTTCTTTTCATGTGTAATGACATGTATTACAGCCATTCTGGACACATTTTTTATAGTCTTGAAACAACGTGAATGACCTAATAACTATTAGGTTTGTGTAAATGTGTGGTCGCAGCTTTGGTGAAACCACTAGCTTCAGCTGTAGGAAACCGCTTTCTAAAGCGTTAACTCTAGAATAAAAAGATTAGAGTTAATGTAGTGTTTTATTCTGTATGTTAAAGCCATTTGCAGTAATATTTTCATGACATCAGGATCATAAAAGGCGTCTTCATACCGTTGCTATGGTTTCCCTACAGCCAAGTCATTAAAGACTATCATGAAAGTAAAGTGGTGGACCTTTAAAGACCAGAAGCTCAGGTTGCAGGATCCTGTCTTTTCTTTCTGAGTCTTTGTACTTTTTCAGATTTTGATTGTGGCTCTGATTATAGGGAGCAGGTTTTTAGATCCAGTTCATTACTCTAACCCCTGGAGAAGCAGGACTCTGGGAGAGACGTTGGATGTGTGTCTCCTGAGAACAATCTCAAGAGTTTTATTGATATTTTGTGCCCGAATCAGATTCACAGTGTGAGTCTGGTGGTACCGTGGAGACACAGCATCAGAAGCCATCACTTTGTTCTCACTGTGCCTTCAGTGACACCGTTGACCTAGAAAATAAATCCATTTTGTTTAATTAACATTATACGTAAAACTTATTAGGTATGAATCTTGTCCTACTTATTATAATCTCCTATAGACAGAGCTCAAAAAAACACCTTTAACCCTTTAACAAAGGAGATGTCACCAGCAACACCTAAATAGCACACCCTCTTTGACCTACTGCAACTCTTGGACCATTCATGCAATGAACATAATTCCAACGGAATCTGAAGCTGAGAAAAACAGCTTCTTGCCGGGTGTTGCGTATTGGATGCAACGCTGCCCAAAGGGGTCTCCCTGTGCCTTGAAAATACAGTTTTGTCAGGAAGGGCATCCAGCATAAAATTCTGCCAAAACCATCTGAACCAATCCTAAAAGCTGCTTCGCTGTGGCGACCCCTGACAGGATGTGCCGAAAGGTGAACACCAACAACTCTATTGGTGCGTATTGGCCCAAAGCTGGTTTTCTACGCTAAGGATTCAGTTGGTTTACATTGATTGCGTAAACACTTTACTTTTGTAAAGTGTTGCATATTGGCCCTCCGCTTCAGGATTGGCTGGAATTAGATCGATTGTGTAAATGGTTGAAGAGTTACAATAATTTTAAAAATGTCAAAACTAAAGCTGAAACACAGGTTTTAAAGGGTTAACATATGAGGAACCCACAACATCTAACTTAACTTACATGGACACGTCTGTCTTCACTGTCAACCTTTTATTTACTTGAATCCAACTGTATTTTTTGTGCCATACATCCTGAGTTTCCTAAATTTTACCAGATGATTCTGTTTGGACGGGCCAACTGAAATACATTTTTTAGATTTTAATAATAAGTCTTTTTTATAGTCTCCCCCTGCAGATGGAAAAATCATGGGAAGCAATGAAAAGCTTCAGGTCATCTGTCTCAAAGAGGTTCACCCCGACACTTCAGTAGCAGGAAGCCTGCTAAACAGATAAAGCTTCTCCTTCTTACACTTCTGTGACACAGCCCCCCAGCCCCCCCACTTTAACGTATGGCTATTTATTTGCTTACACAGCCTCGCAGTGTTTCAGTCAACCTCTAAAGGTCAATGACCACGCAACACCTGTCTCAGTCAACACTAATTTGAACAAAGTCTGTGTCTTTGTTTGGGGACAACAGACACACAGTTCACGTGCACACACACACACACACACACACACACACACACAATCTGTCTGCTTTTATGCAGTATTTATGGTGAAATGAGGTGGGTGAACACATGGGAACCTGACACCACATTTACAACCAATTGTGCTGCAAAGATGAAGTGGCCCATTTGGTTTAGATTCACTGTTTGTCCAAGGCAGGCTTTGTTCTGCGGGCCTGCAGATCCATCATGTGTAGCAGTGTGCTGCACGCTGTGACACACCATAATACTTTGAGCTCAAAGCACCATCACTGATCCAAAAAGTAAACGTTCACGTATCCAACATGGATTAACGTGTGGTCTAAAGTCGCTCTTTAAGACTTGAACAATAATAAAACCTTTGATTTTTTCAGAAGATTCCAGAAGTCACTTTTGGGTTTAGTATAACTGTAATACTCATTGAACATTTTAACTTTTTAATTTGAAACTTTTGAAAAGCTTCTAGATTAAACTACTTAGAACATGTTCCATTTCTCATGTTAACTAGAAACGTTCAGAAACATGTTGTCTGAGTTTTGATCATTTTAAAATTCTCTCTTTGTTTTATTGAAATGCATTTCTCTTCAGAGTTTCTCTGTTTAATATAAAATGAATGTTTTGAAAAATCTGCTGATTTTATTTCAAGTATATTTATTAGTAATATTAGGATTGTTTTAATAACTCTAAACATTCCTCTAATTTTAAATTCTTGATGTTAATGACTCATGCACCTTTTAGCTGTAAATCAATTAGTTGTGATGAGTAGTTTTTTGTGACCATTGATGCACTTTTTAGCTGCACGTTCTGTTACTTTTTTAATTAATGGTGAAATTAATGAATTATACTTTTATCAGTCAATGTTACAATGCTTCTGCTTCTTCTTAATTTTCTTTATGAACCAGATATTGACCATCACATTTATCAGTTTTTACAGTTATTTTAATACAATAAACATCTTTATTTTTAATTAGATTATATTTGACTTTTAGATTTTCTGTTTTTGCTCACTTACTTTTAAACATGCAATTATGGTATCAGTGGCTGGTTTCTGTTGACTTATCACATTTACGCCTTTTCTAGCTGATTGCATAGAGTTTTTCACATTCCAGCAAAGGTGATAAAATCCGCCTCCTTGCAGTGTAATTTCTACAGGAAACACACATTTCTTTAGTTAATTCACCGTAATAAAGTTATCAAAGGACATATTTGGAAACCACCAGTGTTCCATGAAGCATAATGACATCTAAATCAACAGCACTCAGCGAATGTGATTGCTTTAACTTGTGCCTGCTTCTGGTTTTACAGCCTGACAGATTTTGGCTCTAGTCTTCTGGCGTGGAGGCCAACAATCCGCACCAAATGTTTCACATTACCCAGTGTGAAAACCCTCCTGTTCCTCAGATTCTTTTTTACAAGTCCGTACACCCGTGGAAACTTGATATTTCATATTTCATTCTGTTTTGTGGATGTCATTGCAAGTGGACGCCGGTTCACATACACCCGCCGGACCACTGCCTTTGATCAGCTTGACCACAACTAATTGTGGACGGAGAACAAATGAAAGAAATATTGCGGATTTCATGGGAATTGCCACTGCGGGCTGAGCGGCCCGTAGCTGCTGTTAACCCTTTAAAAAGCCCCTTTGGCATATGCAGTGAGCTGTGCTGTGTTTGCTCAAACAGTTGCATGAAGATCACTCACATGTTGCATGCTCTGACTCAATTTTCATTGCAGGTCAGGACTGCTTGTTTAGCACATGGAAAACTAACATTTCAATGTTTTAACAGTTTGAGCCAAAGTCACCCCAACTTCTTCCACATGTCCCATTGCAGCTGGTAATAAACAGCATTTGGAAACATAATACTGCAACCACAAAATCCCCACATGTTCCTAAAATATTCACATCAGAGAGGCGCGCTGTGCTGTTACACACACTCAGTTCCTCTGAACAAATATCAAGGGGAAATTGGAAAAAAAATAAATAAAGGAAGGCAGTGTAAATGTTCCAGCAGTTTAAGAGTGACCGGTGGATCCCTGGAGGCTCATTTGGAGTTTGTCTTTATTCCTCCTGAAGGATAAAACTTTAAAGGCTGGCTTTCATTTGTTCTTGTGCTCCAACAGAGCTCCATTTGCATGCAACAACATGCATTTCTTGTCAGTCAAGACAGTTTGCAGCCAAGGGTTTTGGTGCAGAAGGTTAAGGCGTCCAAACAGCACGCTGACCCGCGCAGCTTTCGGCAGAGTTAGTAAAAAGGCAGCTGATTTTCTGGTTCGGAGGGCAGGTCAGTCTCGGTCTCAGCAGCAGGTGACTGGAATGAGGTCATTACATGGGCACCGGAGGGGGTCCGGCAGGCCTGCGTGCTGAAACCTCCGAACAACTGCTGGGAGGGAGGTGAAGCACATCAGAGGTTGAGGCTACGCTGTTTTTTTCCTCGCAGCTCAAGGTGTTGTTTCACACCGCAGAGCCCCTCAGCTGAGGAATCCCGAAAATGACAGCGGTGGATTGATTTGCTCATCCATGAAAGAGATGGACTACGAGCCCCAGGAGATCACCGGGAAGAGCAGACTGCAAACTCCTGTGCTGCCTTTACACCCATTCATCAGGACGGTTTCATCTTAAGGCCAAAACAGTTTGACTTTTTGGCCAGAAGTATTTTAAAGGCTGTTTTTTAAACTCCCACCATGACCTCCTCATTTTTGATTTACAAATCAAACTTTATTTACAAAGCACTTTTCAAACATTAGTAACACAAAGCGCTTCACATAAAAAAAAACAAATTCAACTTAAAGACCAAAATAAAAACAAACATTTTCCAAAAAAAGCAGATCCTCTGCAGACTCAGTCAAAGCTTTGTGATTTATTAAAGCTGTTAAGTTTTTAATACTTTTTTAAAGCTATTTTGATGTAACTTAGAGGCTCTTTTCATCCAAATTTAAAATATCGATTTAAAGATTTATCTCTCCTTAGAAAAAGAAACCTGCTGCTCATAAAATCCTTCATTTTCTTTGGTTTTACCCCCAGGAAACCCGACAACAATTTTTTTCTTGGTGTATAAAGTTATATATAGATTTTTTAATTTGGTTTTTTTCGGCAGCAGCAATTAAAAGATGCCTAGTAAATAGAAAACAAAATGTTAAAACATGTGGGTTTCCCAGGGTTAAAACATTTTAAAACACGAGGGAGTTTTTTCATGTGCCAACATAAATTATTTAAATAAAAGACAAAAATATAAAAACAAATATTTATTACCTAACTGTTTGAACAGTTAACATGTTCACATTTCAAACAGGACCTGGGAAAAAGTGATATTATTTGACTGTTCTGTGAGACTAATGTTGAGCAAGTAAATCTTTCATCATAATGTCTTCCAGAAACCCTCAGGTTTTTCTGCTGTATGTTGTCCATAACTTGTGACAAACTTTGTCTCCAAAAAGTCCAGATTCTGAACTGATTTATGGATCAAATACAGATTTATTTGATCTGTTCCTGTTTCCCAAAACTATTTTTAGCTTTTGGAGAGAAGGAAAAAAATGACTGGAATTGGAAAATGAAAAAATGGAATCTGAAGAACCAGAAGAAGACAAACCAGAAACAGAGAAAGAATTCCCATGTATGGCATGAAAATCATCATGAGAAAAATCACAGTTTTATGGCAATGAAAACAACATTTGAGAAACTGCTAAATCAAATCAGGTTTAAAAAATGAAAGCCTTAAAATCAGCTTTCAATGGTCACCATTTAAAATAGACACACACGCCTAGTGATGTCTTAGAATAATCAGCTGAGCATGTTTGGGGCTGTGGGAGGAAACCATAGAAAGTCCACACATAACCGAGGAGAACATTCAAACTTCACACACAAGGAACTCCGCTGGGATTTGAACCAGGACCTTCTCGCCGTTAGACTATAGTGCTAACCACTGCAGCACAATTGAGAACCTTCATAGGCATTTGGAGTTAATGTTTTTTTCTCTAATTTTTTGATGGTTTAACTAGAAAACTTAGTAGAATTTCAGTAAATAAAACTTAGCAAACTTGAAGTTGAAGTTCAGGTTTATTTGGTTGGTTGTATAATTATAATATTATAGTTATTCCTGCACTAAAGTGTTTTAGCATCAACCTAGCCCTGTTATTATCCAGGTTTTAGTTTTACATTGTTTTACGTTGGTTTTATTGTTTTTAATGCTTTTATTCTCTTTGTTTTATCATTACATAATGTTAAATCTATGTTTTCCCTGTGTACAGCACTTTGGGCTTCCTTGGCTGGTGGTGGAATGTGCTCATTAAATAAATACATGAAATGAAATAACATTTTAGAATCTTTAAATGATAATCAACCAAAAAGGAATGAGTTGAAGCATCATGCTTATCAATGCCCATCCAAATGAGACAGTTTTACACTGAAACAAAACTTAACATCAAGTTGACAAAATGCCACAGTCATAAAATCAAATTTTTTAATCCAAATACATATTCATATATACACATTCTTACACAAATACATGCATACTATAAGTATATACATACATATATTACAGATACATATACAAATACAAAAAATTTACTAATACAAATTACATTTCACTAGTATTGACCTTTTTTTCTTTTACATTTTAACAGTAACCTACATTTTTTTTACAAGAATTGACTAATTTAAATTCTTTATCCAAAGAATTCCAAAGTTTTACTCCAAAAACAGAAGGACATCTCCATTTTACATTTGTTCTTGCTCTGTGTGATTCAAAAATAGTTACCTATCAAATTATAATGTTTCTCTTTTCTTTTAAAGAATGACTGCACTCTCAATTTGAAAATCACAACTTTTTAAAGTTTAATTATTGGATCAATATTTGTTTTAAATATATTTCCACACATTTCGCAACAATACTGAAAGTAAGGAAAAATTGATTATAAATATGTAAACAGTGTTTTTTCAGTGTTCTCTTGGTTATGTGAAGTATACCTATGGATTTAGACATTTAGTTGTTTACATTTTCAACATGTGGCTTCCAATTAAACTGGTGGTCAATAATGACTCGTTCAATTTCTATTCCATCAAAATGAAGTTTTAGATTATTTTTTGCTTTATCTGCACCAAAAACCATGAATGTTGTTTTCCAATAACTTAAAAATAATTTGTTAACCTCAAACGAGTTTTTTAATTTGACCAACTCACTTTCTATTTCTGAGGTTGGTTAAAAATATCTTGACCTGAACAGTATAAATTTATATCATTGGCAAAAATAACAAGCTCTCATTTTTTTGATACCTTGGCAATATCATTTAAATAAAATATGAACAATCTTGGGCCTAAAATACAGCCTTGGGGAATTCCACGTGTTATTATCTTTTGTTCTGATACTTTACCATCAATTTCAACATATCGAAGTCTATTTATTAAATAGCTTTGCAGCCATTTCTTAACCACCCCTCTAATACCATAATGGTAGCATTTTTGTAAAAGTGATGAATGATTAATTGTATCAAATGCATTTCATTATCATGGCATTATCAATAGCTGTTGCAATATTTTCTGGATGTTGAGCTAATATCCTGAAAGCCATACTGCTCATCATTTCAGATATTATGTTTTTCAACAAAATTGTTAAGCTGTTTAAGAAACAGTTTTTCTAATATTTTTTCAACTTGCAAGTGTTATTGTTTCTTTCCTTTAAACTTTTTCTGGTTAGGATATTATGTCCTCTGTTCTCTGTGTCTTCATTTTTCTGCTTTAGTCTGTTTGAACAGTTCAGTAAAGCTGCGTTAGAATGGCGAGCAGAACTTTGTCATTTAGCGTCAGAGTGACTCAGTGACAGAAGTTTATGGGTTGTGAGCTTTCTTTCATTGAGTCGTCTGTGTAGATGAAAGAATGAAGATTTAAGTTCTCATTTAGCTCAAACCATCAGAAGTTTGGCTCCGCCTACCTGTTGCCTCATCACACCTGTCTTTCATCTGTGGCCTGGAGGTGAAAGCGGCACAGCAGCGGCAGCGCCGCGCTGACTTCATCGGGTTTGCATGTTTCTGCAAGATGTTGTTTTCAGGCCGGTATTAGCTTTCCTACCTCTCCCCTTTGCAGAACTGCAAGAGACACAAAGAGATATAAATCTCCAAACTACCTGTTTGATGGTCATCCAGATGCATCTGATCTCCAAGAGATGCTGGACAGGGACTGGATCTCAGAGACATTTAAGGAATCAAATCTGTGGATTCTGTGACTTTCAAATGTAACCTGCTATCTGATATGATGTATAGAGTGAGTTGAGAAAGATGAGCGTGTGTGAAATTCCTCACACTCGGCGTTCCCGGACTTCATATCCGACAAGATAAATGAGCTTGATGAGCTGTATAGTTTCTGTTTCAGCGCCTAACACTTGGCCTTCACGCTTGCCTTCCTCCCCTCGCTTTACAGCGATCCTGAGAAAAAGCCGCCACCGAAGAATGGCTTTGTTGGGTCATAGCGAGCTGATGTGAAGGAAAGGAGAAGAAGACCGAGAGAAGAAAGAAAGTGCTGGTAATGGATCATAAATTACATTTTTTTATGGAACAACGCGATTGGATGTGGGTGTCAGCTTTTCTTAACTGATCAGAGACAGCAGAGCCTCCAGGTTCCTCAGGCTGTTTGGGTCCAGATGAGAGGACAGTTAGCTGAAACAATTAGTCTCCATGGAGCAACGCAGCTGCTGTGGGCCAAAGCTCCTCAGAAACGAGAAAGTCAGATGTTCTGTGGGTCCAAATGTCAAAGGAGATTGACTCATTTTTGGATCATGAAAACATGAAGGCCTGTTTGTCTGGAGCCAGACTCTATAAAAGGAGTCTCTGCAGTTTCTGATGGGATCGAACAGGAAATAATTAGGCAGAGAAAGGCGGAACCAATCCATCCCAGTGAGGCAACAAATGCAGTGTAACACACGTTTCCTCTTGAAGACGTCTGCCCTTCCCAAATGTAGCTGTTTTGGGTCTCACTCGTTCAGGCTACCTTTTTTGACTAAACCTTTTCCAGGTTTTCCCCTTTAATTTCAGCATCACAGTTAACATTTCTGGACTCACATTTATAGATCAACCTTGTAAAATAAGGGAAAATTCTGTGTATGATGCTGAAAATGAGTCTTACAGTTTTGCTTTTGCTCCTCCCTGGCGTTCCAAACAGGAAGTACCTGCTGGCTCCAAGAAGCCAAAATCCCATAGACTTCTACAGAGACATAAACAGCTGTTACTCAGAACTTCTATTGGTCAGAATAACCATCTTGATCTGATACTTTTTTTTTTTTAATCTTCTTGATTTGTTTCTGTAGTTCAAGTTACTTAAGTTATAAATGGACCAATCAGAGGCCTCAATAAATGTGGGTGGAGCCTGCTGGCCCCCATGTCCAACATTCACATGGTTTAAAAGAGTTCATGTAACCCGCCACACCTCTACTCGAGTAGAGGTGTGGCCTTCCAACAAGCTCGCTCCTGATTGGTGAGAGGAGTTGCCATAGAAACATTGACTCAGACCGATCACTTCTTACTGACAAATGTCTAGCTCCAACATGGTGGTATCCATATTGAGCTAAATGGCGGCTGAATTAGATCATTTGGTTGTGGCCGGAAGTAAACCAATTCTGTCAAAGATGTCACAGTCACTCGGTCCGTTTCTCATTTACAGTCAGCGTGGTCCAAAAGGGGGGCGGGGTTTTTCCGTTTGTCAGGCTTTTCTCTCTGGTGAAACCGGTGAGCCTAACTATAAAACTCCAGGTCTGTTTCTTAAGCTGCAGTGTATCATTTTAACCTGTGTTAACATATCTACTGTCTTTTTTTGATTTGGAAAAACACTTTGGCTCACTTCCTGGAAAAAAGTCCATCAAGTTTGTTAATCTGTAAAAAACCAACAAGCCCAACACGCCCAAGAGTCTGACGGCGCTGAGTCATTTCATGCCAGCACATTTTGATGCTGCAAATTTCTGATACTCTGAAGAGAATTTATGTTCATTTACTGCTTTCAACGCCTTTGAGTTCACCTGCGTTCGCCTCATCTCTCCAAAGAGAAGCCTTTCTCTGAAAATAGAAAAGTACACATCTGTCATTAAAGATGAACATTTTTTTAAAAAGTAATATTCTGTTTTAAAAGTCTACTTTTGGTTGATGGTGCCAGTGATCGGTGTCACACATGAAGAACAGAACCTCTAGACTTCAGAGATGAGCATCAGCAAGTGCAGCTGCCACATACCAGAGGTTAACAAGTATCTCCCCACATTCACACTGTAACCAAGCAGAACCATATGGAGCAAAGAGGAGGACGGTGCAGGGCCCAACCAGATGCATCCCACCCCAGGACTGGACCATAAGTCACCCTGAAGCCTCGGAGGTCAGCAGCATGAGAACTGTTGCCATCAGGGAGGTGGAAAACACAAAGCAGAGACGTGGAGATCTTCTGTGGAAAAACAAAGCCAACCTCCATGGTTTCTGCTCAAAGTTGTAAAAGTCTTCTAAACATCTTCATGGGTGACATTTTGTTTCAGCATCTTCCAGCTAATTCATGACAAGGAAATGAAAGTAAGCAATGAACGTTCATCCAGATTTAGCAGTAAAAGAAACATTCCAGATAATTCCTGAAACACAAAAATATGTGTTTTATTCATTCATTCATAAAAAACCTTCAAAACCCAGAAGGAAGGCTGGCAGTTTGACAGAAGGAGAAAGAATGCCAGCCCCGGACTATCTACAAAATATGGAAAAACATAGTTTCTGGTGGGTTCTGCTGGTGTCAGAAGTGTGCATTGAGGAAACCCAACATCAGCGTGAGGAAGCTGGCTCACTGACCATTCAGGACAAAAAAGCTTTCAGATTGAATAATTTAACAACACCTTTTAGCTAAATTTACTCTAAAACTACTGAGACTTTTTTCAGCAGGAATCAGGAAGCTGAAAGACTGTTTTTAGGTTTGTGTAGCATTAAGTAAAAGACATGTCTGCTCCCAAAAAACAAGACAAACAGCGTTCCTGCAGCGCCATGTGAAAAGTTTTAGTTCTCCGCAGCGTGTGAGGGTAATGATCAGCCAGCTGCTCTTTTTTCTTCTTTTATGAGGGAAATCTTTGAGTAATTCAGTCAGGAATGTGAGATGTGTTCTCAAGATGATGCACCTGATACTAAAAAGCACTTTGCAAAGGAAGACAGATGGCTCCCCGGAGACAGTTGTTCTCCTCACCCACCCCCTCGGTGAAAGGAGATGCTTCATGGATCTCCTCGTGTCCTTTCTGTGTCAAAGATGCCTTCTGTAAGAGGAGCAGCAAACGGAAACCTGCCGTTTTCCTCTTTCAGGTCGTGGAGATGAGACCTGGCTCGGGGGGTGGGGGTCCATGGGGGAGCTCTGGATGGGAGGGGGACTTTTGGCGGCAGCTTCAGAGAACACTTGGTATCAGGTCGATTAGGGCTTTCCCCCCGTCTGAGTTTATTGAGGCTTCACACGTCTTTCTTTCTCCTGTTCAACTTTTCACTGCAGTGAAAGTATTTCAGCAAACATGCAACCAAATGCAGCCATGCAGTTTAGCACTCTGCTGCAGCCAGCCAGGAGAGATCAACCGCTCTTATTTCAACCAATACTGATCAACTGATCAAAACTTTTTATCTGATGGTTTATAATTGCACATAAGAACAGACAGATATATGTGTGTGTGTGTGTGTAATTAGACAGTATAAATGAGCATAGACACACACAGACATGTTTACAAATCAGAACTTGTTCTTAAATATCTGTACCTGGACAAATAGAGGTACTAATACATTGAAACAAATAAAAAACAACCAATTTTAATATTTTTAAGTAACAAAAGAATCTCTGTTGTTCATGTACATTAATCATGCTGGAAGCAGTGGCAGAGTTAGCGGTTTGGGGGCCCTCAGGCAAACAACAACATTGGGTCCTCTGCAACAGTAATTTTATTATTATTTTAAAGCCTTAACAAGAGTAAAACGTTGAATACCGTATATCCTCCGTGCATCATTTATCGTTTAGCAATGGTCAAAAAACACTCACTCAATTTAGTGATTAAACTTGGTGTGTTGGCACATGCCAAAGAACCTTTTGGTGAGGAATCTCCACCACATTTTGGGGTGGATCCTAAATAATTACTAATACTCTAATAAACGCCAGACTCTAATAAACGCCGGACTCTAATAAACGCCGGACTCTAATAAACGCCGGACTGTAATAAACGCCAGACTCTAATAAACGCCGGACTCTAATAAATGCCGGACTCCAATAAACGCCAGACTCTAATAAACGCCAGACTCTAATAAACGCCGGACTCTAATAAATGCCGGACTCCAATAAACGGCAGACTCCAATAAACGCCGGACTTGATTGTTTTTTTCTTTTCTTGCTTTTTATCTGATGACTTCCTGCATTGAGGGAATTCCTTAAATGGATTCAAAGTCCTCGATGGTGAATAGAAGCTTTGATTTGACCTGAGCGAGTGAGTTGTTTTTAAAAATACCATGTTGCCGTATTTCCTTTTGTGTCATCTTAAGCTGACACACATGATCATGTTTGGTGTCTCCTGACGGATGAAGTTCTTTTTGGGTGGTCACATGATGACGACAGCGTGAACAAAGCTGTGGACTTCAACAAAACAGACCTCATCCACGTATAAAGTGTCTGTTTTTACAGGTAGAAATGCCAACCAATCCGTCACACAGCAGGAAGGGGGTCAAGTCAAAGGAAGCTCATACACATCATCCGACATGTCTGTTCAAAACATCTGCTACTTTTTTCTCACTCTGCCTGGTTTGAAGGGCAAACCATAAATCATGTTTGATGGATTTCTTTTGAGGCAACGTTTTCAAGAAGATGGTTGATTCCTGACTGACTCTCCAGAAGAGTTGCATCAGGTAATTCAAAAATGATCAACACCGGAGATAAAGCTCAAGTGTTAAAGGGTTGATATTCAGCACTTTTGTTTATAAACCAACATCCATGTTTGTCTCCAGTAACTGTTTTATCTAGTTATACTTACAAATAGTTCTGTCAGTATGTATAGTTATTTAATTGTCTTTATATATAGGCTGTATTCAGACTAGACACATTTGGTCTGTTTCAAGTGAACCAGAGTTCGTTTCCTTGATAATCCGGAACAAATGTTCAGTCTGAATACGTACAAGCAAACCCTGGTCCAGGACCAGGAACCGCTCTCTGACTCATCTTTTGAGGTGGTCTCGGTTCGTTTCATATCGGACTGAACTTCTGTTCACTCTGAGATTCCTCAGTCTGAATGCGCTCTGTGCTAAGACCGGAACAACCAAACCAAAACGGTCACCGCAGCCAGTCATTAGTGAACAAATGTGGAGCAGCGATGCAACAGTAACTCATTTCAGTTCAATTCAATTCAACTTTATGAATACAGCCCAGTACACAACCGGTATTTATGGAAAGACTGAGCCAGAGGCGAGGTCATGGCCAAAGACGGGAGCGCAGACGATCCACCTGGAATCTCTCCCACTTTAGGGGAGTGGGAAACAGGGACAACATATGAATCCCACTGCACAGAGACATGATGAACTAAATTAAATATAGTACTGGGTAAGGAGTGTCTCGCTCATATCACCCTCATACTACTGTCACATCAGCACCTCTGTACTTTCTTTCCAAAGAGAACAATCCAGTATAACAAATGAATGCACACTGATGACATTAGCATTCAAATGACCAAAAAAGGGCATTAATCTGAGTGCAGAAATTAAGTTATCACTTCAGAAACGGATTTAAATTTTCTTTTGCTAAGCAAATCTTAAATGTAAAAATGGAAAGATTATATTACAATTACAATATAACAACGATGCTAATGACATTTTCTTGTCTTTCTTTATACTGTAAAGCAGTTTGGTACCCTAAGGGAGATGCAAAGTGCTTTATAAATCAATTGTTTGTTTGTTCATTCATTCGTTCACTTGTTCTTTCTTAAACTTTGTGGTAGAACCAACGTGTAAAAAGAAATTATTGCTAAAATGGCTCTAACCTGGCAAAGTTTGAAATGAAAACCCCTTAAACCAAAACTGAGTCCAAACTACAAAAAAAACTCAGACCAATGGAACAAGTGAAACCTCAAATAACAGCCCAGCATACATTTATTTTTCCCAGAATTCTGGTGGGTTTCTTGCTGGACATTTGGCCTCCATAGTTGTTTCAGCATGAAACTCCAGGACAAAGTAAAGAAGTGAGAGTTGAAGCCGTCCTCTCAGGTTCTGGTATGCAGGTATTTCATCTGATAAACAAAGATCTCAAACCGCCACCAAGACAGATGTGATCCAGGTGACATGAGGACCGCACCGATACCAGCTGCTCACAGAGGCTCGTCCACAGAAGACGCGATGCATCATTCTGACACACTTTCACGTTTTGATGGACGATCGCGATCTTAATCTAAATGCCATCATCCCTACAACTTTAGCATGAACGATAAACTGGCTTGTTGACTCTCAGAGCAGAGAATCTAGCCGGTCTGGGTTTCCTCTTTGATCAGGATCTTCTGATCTCAGGTGAACAGCACCAACACCTGCATCCTTGTTGTTTGGCCACGCTCTATTGACTCTCCATTACCACCAGCCATGATGGACCGTTATGGTCTGCCTTCAAAATAAGAGGAACAAACCAGAGGAAAACTGGAAAATGATTCCAAATGATGGGAGTGAATAACAACATGTTCAGCTGCAGATGCATGAAGATGTTAGAGTCTATAAACTCACTCTAGGGATGAACATTTTTGTCCGAAATGATCAAATCAAGCTCTTCATTTTAAACTTCCTGTGAGCCGTCTTTACAATGAAATTACAGAAACAAAAGAGCAAAGATTGTTTTAAAGGATGATAAAACTTTCACATATACACTTTGTAGAACAGTGAGACATCATATCATCTCCAACTTGGAACGTTTGTTCTGTCACTTTTCCTGTTTTTTTGTCCATAGATCTTTAACTTCCTGTTCTTTTGTTTTGTTTTTTTTACAGTAAAATATAATATTGAATTTACTTTAAATGAGATTACAATAAATTCAAATCTGCTACTTTAATATTTTCTTCATCTGTTTTTTCTTTCATTTTCTTTTGCTAATAATTAGCCAAAGACTTGAACTTTTCAGGGTTCACTAACTTTTTTTGTTTGTTAAATAAATAAATACATGTATTTAACAATTGTAACAATATTCAGAGTCATTCAGCTTTTGCTGATTTGCATGTTTTTAGGTTAGTAATTTTCTTTTCTTGCATGACATTTCTTCAGCTTATTTGTATTTTTGTAGCTTTTTTGTTCTCTTGCTGATTGTGCTTTTAAAGGTCAAATTCATTTTTTTAATCAAAACCCAGAATTATTACATGTCCGATTCATGATCAGAACCAAACTTTAGCTGAGACTGTTCTATTCAAAGCATCCATCTATTTTCTAAACCCGTTTTGTCACTTTCGGGGTCACGGGGATGCCGGAGCATAACCACTTGTGGTTGAAGGCAGGATACACCCTGGACAGGTCTTTTGGAAACAAAACGTTTTATTCTGATCATTGTTAATGACAAAAGTCTTGTAATATTCTTGATGCCTAAACTACTTGAGTCTGGATTTTTTTAGGCCAAACTTTGTAAAAATGTATTTTTTTCTGCAGTTTTGCAAATTATTTCCATCTGTGTTTATGAGAAAATCACGAATAACCTTATTTTGTCGTGTCCATCACTGCATGAGGGCAGACGCTCAAATCTCTCAGATACTTTCAGCAGCAGGAGGTGACAGTGGGGGTGTGGAGGGACTGCTGGGCTGCTTTGAAACCATCACAGAGAGATTTGTCAAAAAGCTGCAGCTGCTTGACCTCTTTATGGTACGGCTCTCTGACAAAAGTGCTGCTTTCCCGGAGGGGTCATTATCATGCTCCTGCCGTCATATTGGTGCTGAACATGGCCAATAAAGGGGGATCGGGTCTCAATAACACACTCAGCTGATGGCGAAGGCGGCTCGGACGCGCTTACGTCTCCTCTAGGCTGCAGATCAAAGCGTCTGTCCGTCACACAGAAAGTCTTCAGTCGCGTCTGCATCACTTCTGCAATAACACCTGATCGGGTTTGCCTGGGGGGCTGGTCTGCACGTTGGATTGAAGATGTGATCCAACTCCTCTCTGCACTCAAGATGCACAAAAAAGCCCAAACATCCAGTTTAGATCGGTGACAGCATCAGTATCGGCGTTGGGTTCTTGGTAGGTTCCTGTGTTTGGTTCATGCTTTTTCAGCCGTAGAACAACATCAACGGAACGCAGGTTTCACTGGTATTTATGCAACAGCTTTATTTTATAAAGGCCTTCATCCAACAGGAATCTAACATCAAACAAGCTCCAGGTCCTTTGTGGTCAAACACGGCGAGTGTTTAATGTAAATATGGATTCAAACTTTTCAGGAATATTTGTTTTCTGCTGCTCTTCATCTGCTCTGTGAAGACGATGACATTTGTCCTGGTTTAGGTGATGCTGCTTTAACTGTGATCCTCTTTATGCTAATGGACGGTTACAAATGAAAATGTTCATGTGATCACAAAAAAAGCACATTTCAAAGCCAATGCTTGTTTGCCAACAAACCTCATGTGGAGGTTCGCTTTTGTGCAAAATATTCTTCTCACAAGTCTCCTTCATTTGCAGAGGAGAATCATGAAAGGGTTCTCATCAGAGGAGGCGCGCTGATCCTTTTGGCTTCACTTTCTGTGAAGGGCTGTACCTTCTTTCTGTTACGAGTGTGTGTTTGTGTTGGCATGCTCGTGCGTGTCAGCGTTTGTAGAAGCAGAGTAATCAGTAACTAAAGTTATTGGAATGCAGGGAACAGATGAGAGGAACAGGAATACACACTTTGATGCATTTTCTGTTATCAAGAGACTCAAAACAGGCAATAATAAAATGACAATAAACAAATAGAAACAGGAAAAAAAGAAACGTCTCTGATAGTCTGTAACTCCTCAACAGTTTTTAAGTTTTAAGTCAAACTTCAAATGTTTTAGAAAAGTTCTTATAAAGACAGCTTTGTCTCAGACTTGTTGAAATGTAGTTTCACAGGTAATCCCTTCCCAAAGTTACAGATTATTTTGAATAACAATAACTAAAATTTGACTTTAACCTTCATGCAACATCTCAATAGCATCAAATCAAACAGAAACGTCTCATTAATTTTGAGTATTTTTGCAGTTTTGTGGCTAAAACTTGATTATTTTGCAAGTGCTCCTCTCATTACAGTAGCTGTGGATCTGCTGGATCTCAGGTTTTGCTGCACTTTGTTCAGGTTCCGTTTTCTTTCACAAAAAAATTTCCTTTTTTTAATTCTAAAACAAACTTTTAGTTGGAAGAAAATTCTCTGATCATGTTAAAAGTTTCACATAAAATATTGAGGTTGAGAAAATATTCTTCACAAGCTTTTTAAATATTAAAATATGAATCACAACAAAGAAAAAAAATGTTCTTTGTTTGTCAAATTTCAGATCCAATTTACATAATGCTTTCATTCCTGTTTTTTTTTTTTCACAAACACAGATTTATTTCATTTCACAAATACACAAAACTTTCAGTTTGTAAAAAAAAAAGACCATTATTCTGAAAGGTGAGATCTTTTGACGCTTCGCTGCAGCTGCAGCTGCACTTCCTGCTCTTTAGCGTTCATGAAGTACTTTCTTTAACAGAAGAAGCAGCTTGAACTGGACTGATTGTTTCTCCCTGAAGGTCGGTTTGGTTAGAAAGGTGTGAGACTCCTGGATGGAGCAGCTGACGGCCCGAGGTCAGTGCCTCAGAAAGAACCAGAACTGTCAACAGACCGTTGACATGACAACCACAAACACACAGGTCCAATTCAACACGCTGCTGAAGGAAAATGACAGAAACTTTTGATCATGTTGTTATCTGACGTGTTCATCTACTTTCATCCATTTAATTCAGAATAACAGATAGACTTTGAAACCATAACAGGTCTGTTTACTTAAGTACGTAAATATGAACATTTCAGACGATGATTTTCTCTTCTGGAGCTGGTCATTTCAAAAGTGGTAAAAAGAAAAAGAAGTTGTTGGTGTTCTCTCAGGAGTTCTCGGGTTCGTTGACCTGACCGCTGGCCTTTCAAGAGGCTCCACTGAAGCCGTCCTCTTGTCTGAGAAGCCTTTCACTTTTGCACGGCGAAGGTCCTGAGCTGACGGCGTTTGTGCGGCCGCTCACACACCTGTTGTATTCTGCAGCAGCGTTGGCGTGTTGGCGCTCGCTCAGAACGACAGCATTTCAGCCTATCAAACAGAGAAAATGAAAAGGCTGGAGTGAGGCGCCTCGCCCCGTAAAACAACAAGAAATTAAACAGCTCAAGTGTTCTCAGTCAGCATCATTGTTGACGTGACAGCTCGCTTTTCTCCAGGCAGGTGAAAGAGCTAGCGACATGCTTCTCTGGCACTTTTCATTATCACCTGCACAGAAGCAGCAGTGAAAGACGAGGAGGAGAGCTGGAGCTCACGATGTCCCCACGCTCAAACCAATCTGCATCAGAGTCAATAAAGTCTGCTGAAACTGGATCTGATTTCTTGCTAAATTCCGACATTCGTCACAGGTCCATATTTCAGGATTAAGCCATCCCTCCGAGGCCCGTTTTCACCTAGACGGGGCTCTTTGGGTCTTTTTCTCGTTTTGTCTTGTTGAGTCGGAGCCTTTGAGGCAAAGCTCGGGTTATTGCGTGTTTAAGAAAGTCTAATGGTTACGGCGAGTTGATGCTGCACTTAGCGGGCGTGATCACGTTTCGCTGTGGCGCTGAGGTGTGTAGAAGACGCCGCTTTAGCTCCCCACTGATATTTGATAGAACCTTAATCGTTATTTGGGGGCGAAGCGGGACAGCGGCGTCTGCAATTCTCTTTTTTCTTGTTTGTATTAAACGTCAAATCTGGTGTCACCAAACTCCGCAGCAGAGGGACATTTCAGCAGCCGCCGCAGAAACCAGCCTCCATCTGCAACCTAATCCTGTGACAGAGCCCTGTGAGACGTTTGGTCAGACGCTCCGCAGTGGTTCCAGGGAAACCCGGCTTGATGGGCTCCCAACAGGCCTCCACAGGCCGCTGAACTCCTGCTGAACTGCTTCCTAATGATTATAACCTGGATATATGCGGGTCCGTGTTGTAAATGAGGGCACACTTAGGAAACCACAGGGGCCTTGTTATGCCTTTGCTCTTTTCTTACATCTTAAGGAGCTCCACCTGTTCCCTCTTAAGCCTCACCGAGGCACCGACGGCCTGCATGTCAGCACAGACTAACTTCATATAGGAGTAAGTCAGGACGGCTTGATGACTTCATGAAAAAAACAAGGCTGCATCGTGGTGTAGTGGTTAGCACTCTACCTCACAGTGAGAAGGCACTGGTTCAAATCCCGTCTGTGTGGGTTTTCTCTGGTTTCCTCCCACAGTCCAGAAACATGGAGGTTAATCGGAGTCTCTAAATTAGCCCCTCGGGATAGGCTCCAGCAACCCATGTGTACTGAAGGATGGATGAAAAAAACACCTGAACATTCAGAGATCCTTCCTCTAAATTTGTCTTCTGTGAAAAGGTCATTTCTGTTTCAAGAGAAAAGTTCAGACCAACTTTGTAAATGAACTCTCGATATTCTTTTTTCAGAAACCATACTAAGAACTTTGATTGTGTGTGTTGTTGTTGTTTTGTCCCTCAATGTCTCAGAAATCCACTGGATGAAGTAAGGCTCTTCTTTTTGTTCTGTTGAATCCTCACAGAGTGGTCATCCTGACAGCTGAGTTTGACCGCCAACAGCAGTTTTTAGGCCCGCCCTCTTCTCAGACCATCCACTATCATGTGATGATTTATAAAGTTTTGTAAAATTTCAAAATGTAAACATTAAAAGCATAAACATCTCCAACTCCTGAGACTGAGGGACCACTTTTACAAAAAGATTTAAAGCTGCGTTTGCGTTTCCTTGTTCCTGTCTTCATCCATTCTTCAACATCTCACCTTATTTCATAAAGCCGTTTCCTCTGGTCACATCGCCGTCTGTCTGACTGCCTGAACATCTAACCCCCCTGATGGCTGCTGTGGGCCTCCTCAGCTCTGGCTCGCCGCCAAAGCCATCTCCGTTTCAGCAGTTCTCCTGAACAAACTCATCCCAGCTGTGCGGCCCAACCTCTGAAAGCATCTCTGTGACAATTCCACTCATGTTTGGCTGCTCTTTGGGATTCTCTTCCTTTAACTTTTTCTTTGAGCCTAAACAAAAATAGAATCAAATCAACTCGTGTTGGCGCACCTCAGCTCACCTGGGAGCTTCCCCCTCCCATAAAAAAACACCGACTCCAGCTGAGACCCGTCAGGACGGGAACTGCTACCCATCTTAAACAAGAAGTAAAAAGTGTCCCAGTCTTCTTTTAGAAGATCATTTTTATGGAAAACAATTAAACTCAGGACAGTTAAGCTGCATCAGCAAACAGAAACCAATAAGACACACCAGGAGGTGTGAAAAACACATTTTATAGCTGCACAGTGACACAGTAGCACATATGAAGAAGCTGATGTAAAATGTCTGTGGAGATTCTTCTCCTCAGGAAGCTCCATGAATGAGCAGCAAAGCTCGTTGGACTCTGCTGATCCCAGTCAGAAAACACACATATCTGTGAATGTTCTCGGCTCTGAGCCAAAACAGCCAAACAAAAAACCTGCGTTTGTGAGCAAGTCGTCACAGGATTCCAGCGGGGTTAGAGAGGAACCAGCTCGGACACACTGCAGGGTAAATGTTGGGGGGTTGTGCTGTGAAAGGTCTCTGCAGAGGGAGGCGGGGTCTTTGACAGGCTCTCTGTGAGCAGGGTGGCTGCAGCCGCCGCTGTCAGTGCCAGCTGGAGAACCGTGGGTTTGGACTGAAAAAGCTCGAGGTTTCCTCACAGCTTGGTCTCGTGAAGGGACAGCAGAGCGTGGAGTCAAAGGCAGAAGTGTCTGAAGGCCGTTCATCACAAACACGTCTGTCCTCGCCTCAGTCGCAGCTTAAGCCTCCAAACTCATCCGAAAGAATGACAAAACACACATCATCTTCTGTTTCCACAGACTGGAGTTCATTTCAGCAAGTGATAACCTGTGAGGCGTAAAGCAAGTCGCCTTCGCATGCCAACGGCCAATCACACGGCACCTACAGACTCAAATCTGAATGAATTCATTCTCCAATGTTGTGATTTAAAATCCTATTTGAAGTTTCACTTCAATAACTTACTTAAATGTTTGACTAACAACCTTTCAAACCCACATTGATTCACTCTGGTTTGATTTATGACATCATCGTGACAGAAGATGGGAAATAACTGCATGTCAAAATAAAAGCTGAGCCATGAAAAACAGCAAGATGTTGAAAAGTTTGGATCATGAAATGAGTCTTTAAAAATGTCCAGGATTATTAGTGGCCTAAACTGAGCATTTAGAAAATGAAGTTGAAATTCTTTATGAATAAAAGAAAACCTGAAATAATGATGTCACTTAAGGTTAATGATGTCATTAAAGATAAAGGCTTTTTCTGTACATTCATTTCTGTGAGGCAGCAGAGCCTCAAGGCCGCACGTCATTTTTGAAAAAAAGCTGATGCTATGAAAAAACATCATGTCATTTGACATGTTTTTCTTTGTGGAATACAGGCTGTAAGAGGCCTGCAGAAAACCAAAGCCAGTTTCCTCCTCAGCATAGAGTGGTTGAACATTTCTCTTCAAATGCAGACAGACACATCCTCGTGGAGCTAAACCTCCTCGTGTCCATGTGGTCGGGATGAAGTGGTCCTAACAGCTCACAGATGCTCTCCATGAACGGATGAAACGCAGGTTTTCAACACTGACTTCATCCCTGGAGCTGCATCCGTTCACTGTGAAGAGCTCAAAGCACACACACACACACACACACACACACAGCTTCGCACCAGAAACTGCTGTTGAAATGCCCAGAACGCCAAATGACCTGCTTTCCCTGAGTTCACGTTCTTCATCTGGTTCCAGCCGGCAGTAAAGGGAGACACCACTCAATCAGCAGACGTGTTCTTCTTTAAATGATAGGAACCCTGTCAACATAACCTAAAGACCCACTCTCATGAAAATGGCGTGTTTTTAACATGTTTTTGTAGCATTTTTCTGATGATGGAGGACATTTATCAAAGAATTTAAGATTCAAACTGCGTTTTTGATCATTTTTTTATTGAAACGCTACAGGTTCCTCTAAGGAATGATTTTTATTAGAGCTGTCTCCTTACTGAACCTGACCCTCCTGACTTCTGCCGCAGTTCCATACCCCTACATTCTGATGACCACTGTTCCATATGAAATATTCCACATTTCATCATGGTACTTCCCTGTACATGCTCATTGTAAACGCACACACCCATTGTACATATATTCTGTAAACTTTTAACCATCCACACATGTCTGTAAATCCCTGATTATGGTGACCTGTATTCATATGTATGTGATTATTCCTGAATACTACAGAAACCAGAATGTACTTTTATCTATTGTAAACAGAAGCTTCAAAGACGTTCGTTTTTGCTTAACTTTGCTAGCTTGGAGGTTTTAACTCAGCAGTCGGAGCAGATGCTGTAAGAAGGTAGTAAATGAATTTAAGACACATAAACGAGGCAAGCGTTTTGACATTGCACGAGTGACTGGCAGATGTGCTGGAGAGAATCTGATAATAAATAAAACAAAAGTAAAAATGTTTTTTCTCTGTGGCCTGGTACCAAATGACCCATGGACTGGTACCAATCCACAGCTTGGGGGTTGGAAATCATTGTTCTAGTGCATTTTTGGCTGCGAAGGACTGTAGAGTTGCTCCTTATTCTAAAGATGTTTATCCCAGGCAGCAGTGGATGCAGTTTATTTTGACAGCTAGGCATATGGCTGAGGATTTCTATGTGTGCTGTTTCATAGAGAGCAGCTTTATTCTAAATGTCAGAATAAAGCTGCATTTAGCCTCAAACATCTTAAAACAGGGAGGTTTGTAACTGGCCAGGAGTCTGCTGAAAAACTGGTTCAGTGTGTCTAAAAACAAACTAAGATGTAGAGGAACTGCTTGAACTTCAGTTCACAGTCACAAACTAATTGTGTGAGAATACCTTTTTTAATTAAGGTTCGACATTATATCACATGAAACAGAAGGAGTCAAAATTCTTGAGTCATCTTTCTGAGCGATGTTAAACTAGTTAAACCAAATATGGTTTAAGTTTCAGTGCGATGTGCAGACGGATCACCTGACATTAATCAGCTTCTGTGCTCATCTGTCAGGGTTCATTTTTGGGAGGGCTCATCATTAAGCTGCTGCTTGGGTCTGGCTCGGGGCTCCAGATGTCGACCAGGTTGTATTATTGGACAGCATGCTTTAACAAAGAGTGGCAGGACACCTGCAACAAAGGCCAACTACAAAGAGGCTTCATCTGACAGCACTTCCTCTCTTCACAGCCTCCACCGTGGCCTCCGCCCCACACCATCTTGGAAAAAGATCTCAGAACTGTGCTCTGGACCTCATGGCGGTCCCCTGGGAGTGCTCAGCAGCAGCTCTCGCAAATTGTGGCCCGACAGGCAGATAGTGAAGGTGGATGATGGAGGGCGCCGTGCACCTGCCCGTAAATCTGGTCAAGGTTTGCCTTTCATGAGTCGCTCATGAAGAGAGAAATAACAGTGGTCAGCAGGTCCAGGATGGATTTGAACTAGATACAACCTTTAGCAGCATTTAAACTATAGATCAACAATGCAAATCAAGGCTAACGCTGGACTGTATCAATGTTTAGCAAACATCGTGACATGATTGAAAAATTAATTAAAGCATAACTGCAATGACTTCTCTCTGAAGCATTTAGGAACCGGTGGCGCAGAAGACTGAGCCCGATGTCAGGAACAGAAAAAGACGATACACTTGAATAGACTCAGAAACTAAAGCGGCCCCCCAGAAAAGCAGACCCTTAAACACACTGAGGCTGAGGGACTACGCTGAAGGCTGCCCTGGAGAAACAGCAACCTGAACTTGGTGTGACTGATGGGTGGAAAAACACAAAACTGACACATTTCTGGGCAGCTGTGGTGCAGGGGTAGGGTGGTCACCCTCAGGGGATTGCAGGTTCGATTCCCGTCCTGCTTGCCCATGTGTTGAAGTGTTCTTTGGCAAGTCACTGAGCCCCACATTGGCTCTCTGGTGGTTGTAGGTTATAGGTACAGTGTTCGTCAGTGGCACCGCCATCAGTGTGAATGGGACTGTGACTTTAAAGTGCTTTGGGCCTTCTAGGAAGGTAGAAAAGCGCTGTACAAGTATATGACATTTACTATTTAGTCACAGCAACAGTATAAATATTTTAAATTTAAAAACAGACTTTTTTTTTACAGTAATACTGTGGTGGCATCATTGCTAAGATGACCTGGCTGCAGACGACAAGATGGCACCTAGACATCATTAGCCAGAACCTCCGGTTTTGGTTAAAAAGGATGTTTTGGTCCAAAAAAATACGTAATTTTTCTTGAAAAAGACTAATTTCACCGGCGACCCAAACAGTGACAGTATATTATTTCCTGTTGAAGCTTTAAACCTTTAACAGGAGATGTGTCTGTCAAAACCTACTACGGCCTTTGACATACTTCATACGTGGTGATCTGCAGGGAAAAGCAGCTTTGCGCTGAAATGCAGCACATTACTACTATAAAGTGTTGCATTCTGACGCAAAGCCACTTTTCTTTGCAACAGATTACGCTGATTCACGTCGATCACCTTAAGGGTTAAAAAGGAATGTAAATGCTGGAGCTAAAGCTCTGGAGTTAAGGGTTCAACAGTTTTACAAACCTGAAATCTTTTGTTTATATCAATTCTGAAAGAAATCAAATGAGTCCTGTTTTTGCACTAAAACTTGATTCTGAACTGGAGACCAAAACACTTAAGATTTCATTAAAGATGCTTCTATTCTGAAAACTTGTGGAATTTCCACATCCGTTATTGATGTCTGGGCGCCATCTGGTCTGCAGCCAGGTCCCCATCGCATACACCGCTACACCATAAAGTTAAGCTCCTCCCACTCTTTTCAAGCATTATTTTCAGTTACAATCATCGCGGCATGAAAACACACACACTATTTGTTTTATTTTATTTCTTTAACACAACGTAGCGCGCACATCTCGGTTTTCTTTTTGTGCTATATTTACATTTGTTCATTTCTTTAGCTTCTCTGAGTCACCTGTACAGAGACTTCCTGGCGGCTTTCCTGTGGAGCTCTTCCTGCTCCAAGGAGGTGGCAAAGCGTGGAGCTGGTTTTTATGCTGAAGCTCATTGAGAGGACCAAACCATCAGAGACCGAGGAAGAGGGGGAACTTCTTTAAGGCTTTTTGTTCATTTGCTATGAAACTTGAACTAATTCTTCTTTATTTTTACACTGAGTGAACAAAGGTTATTAGCTAATTACATTTTCTATTTATGCATACAAGGATGTATTGCAAAGCCCCCCCGGGGTGTGTACAATGGTCTGATCAACCACTATAACTCCCAGTCACAGTCCCCAGTCCATCACAATTTAGAATTCAGGAAAATCTCAAACGATATATCAGCGCATCATTGTAGTGAAATCAGTTTCCAGGCTGATTACTTTTTGGAGAATAATGCGAACAAAATACACCTGAAACCTGAACACATCTGCAGTTCAGGACAGTTTAAAACTTTATCAAAATCTATAAAACAAATATATCTCTTCCAGCAAAAGAAGAATCCCAAAGTCTTTACCATAGAGTAACAGACAATCTACAAAAATGAAATGGAAAGATTTCACAAACCTGAAAAAAGAAGCAAAAGTATTTGTGTTAATAACATCTTTAAATCTCAAACTTTACAACATTTCTTCAGAGGCGGTACACTTACAGATGGGAGGACATCTGTTAAGAACAGAAATGTTTCTTCCTCCAGTCCTTGACAGGTTTGACACAGAAAATATAACATGATTCTGTCAGCTGCATAAAGTGACTTTTTGATAACGGATCCCAAAGGCCTGGTAAAGCGCCCGTCATCGGACCATTGTCGGAGTTTTCTTTCTGCTCATTTGTTCTTGGGCAAAACAGTCCGTTTCTTTGTCTCCGTGGATTTACTTGTGTGTGAATGTGACAAATAAGTTGAGCATTTTGTATGCGAACACATGCAACAATCTGGCGGCAAACGCAAAGTAAACAACAACCCACTAAACAAGCACGTGTGCTAAAATGACAAACCAGCTGCCTGTTGAGTCACTCAATCATCAGACTCAAAGATAGAAAGCTGCTCATTTAAATGGAGCTCTCAGATAACACAGAGATAAAGCAAACAGCTCGCTGTCAAATGTGGCTCATGTAAAGCTAATTATAACACCTGTTTTGTTTGTGCACACCTGTGGATGACAAATCTGTGCTGCCTTAGCATGTGGGCGGTTATGAGTGTAAGCTGGATGGATTTTATTATGTCCTCAGTATAAAAATTCCCGTTCATTTGACTTTTTAGAAGTTGACTATGAAACGGTTGGTTTGGCCAAGCATACTTTTTTTATGTCACTTGAAAGCAAAGTCAGAAACAGAGAGCAGTGTCATCATTTATTATTTAAAGGTTTAGTGAGAACATTTATTTTTAATTTCATATAAAATAATTCCACTGCATGACAGAAAAAAAGGTTTTGTCCCTACTGAGTTCTCTGCTCAAAAATGAACTGTTTTCATAAATCAGAAAATTTCAGACACCAGAAAGTGTTTTTAATGAAAGAAATGATCAATCTAGAAAAACACCTGAGATTATATTATAACAAACATAGAAGGAACAGCAACCTTTCCTCTACAGAAACGTGACTATTGGAGTCTTTCTTTAATGCAGTTACAGCTCAGCAGCAGGACGGACTCAAACAAATCTAGAATTAAAAAGCTTTACTAATCAATAAACACCACAAACCGAGAGGAAACGAACACACAACAAAACCCAACAACGTGGACAAATCCATGAGATGCTCTGATACTGAAAGCACAAAGACATCTCCAACTGCCCTTACGGGTGGATGCGGGCTGTCTGCAGGTCAAAAGGGTTAAGCCTGTCCCACAGGTGACCCGGATAAAATATCAAGGTGGTAGACCACTCCATGAACCTGCAGAGAGAACATGTGCATTTGACAACACATAAGGGTGAGGAAGGGGGCAGTAGGTGAGACACAGGCTTCCATTATCCGTACCGCACACAACAATGGTACGTTCCATTTTCTTGCCGTCTCTTGAGGTGGCCGTTGAGCCTCTAGCATCATGTGACGATTACGTCCAGCAGTGAAACCTGATTAGTAACTCCAGATAGCTGTGGTCATCTGCAGGGGGGGGGCAGGTCATCCAGGAGGAGTCACAGCAAACCTGGACAGAAACAAATCAGAAGTGAACCCCAAAACACAAACGTTCGTAACAGTGTTGACACTTTTGAATCTGCTCTCCATCACTGAGAGAGTTCATGGTTCTTGAAAACAAAGAAAATCCCCTTCATCTCATGTCAGTGCCCGTCTTTCTCTGTTTCATGTGCGTTTGATTATAGCGACGCATTTCTGCTCACAGAAAGTGTTCATTGTGTCATTTTGTCAGGTGAATTGTGGGTATTGCAGTCAGGTAGCATAGTCATTCATCTAAGTTGTTGTTTGATAAACTTAAACCTGCAATGAACTGACCCGAGTCAGCATAAATCCCATGTGAGACAGGTGACGTGGAAGCAGATGAGCCTGTAAATGTTATGGAAATGAAGAGGCCGGTTGAAGTTTGGCCGGCTTGTGAAGCGAAAGCTGAAGTTCTGCTTCTTCCCAAAGTGGTCCTCCTGTGGAACAGACCAGCAGTAACTGACGCATGCCATGGCGGCAGCGCCATGCTTTGGCACATTCCACTTTCCTCTGTTTGTAAAGCTCTTAGTTATCTTCTTTCAGGAGGGATTGTTGCGTTTCCGTGGAAATCATCTTTATAGTGAGGAACCTGAGGATTCTGTTTGGTTTAATGTGTGTTGGCCAATTAAAAAAAACAAGTTTTAAAAAGAAGTTCTTTTGAAAGAAGAACTTTCAGCCTCAAAGATGCTTTAAAGCAACTATTTGTGGCAACACTGCAGGCTCATTTCTTTTGAAATTATATGGAATTTGCAAAGTAAAATGTGTGTTTGCATTTGAAAGGACCAAACAAAACAGGTTTGAAAAAAGAGACAAAAAGAATCAAAAGATTCTTTGTGTTTGCAAATGGATGTTGGATTGTTTGGGGCATCCAGGACAGAAGCTGCAGGCTGGAAAGAACGTCCGCCAGAGTCGGAGCAAAGCCTTTGGGTTTCAAGGTGAGTAGAAGCCACAACCACTAATCCTTTCACTGACAAATGACTGCGGCCGAGCTCTTTCCTGGCTCAGTGAATCTGAAGGGGGCGGCGGCTTCAACCACACAGCTAATTAGATTTGTTTATTTGGTGAACATTTCCATCTGTGAACCCTGGGCACATCCTTTCTGCAGATGGATGGAAGAGGAGGAGACTTTTGAGGAGGGGAAGCTGAGATGAAAGTGGACTTCAGCTTTGTTCATTGATCTTTGAGCTGCAGGACATTCAAATGAAGATGGTCAGGACTTTGAATGTGTTACTTGTTCATCAAAGTGGCATTGTGCTTCCACTGCACAAAGCATTCTGTTCATTTTCTTTAACAAATTCAGCTGGAATCCACATTATAAAGACAGCATTTTTAACCTAAAAAACAGAAAAACTAACTTCTCAAAAGTCAACAGTTTTTACTGTTGGGTTAAAAATGAAGAGAACCAAGAATGATGAAGCGTCTGTCTCGGCTAAAGCCATTACATCAAAACTGGCTGCCACCTTACAGATGATCATCACTTTTTTGTTTCTCCATGTTGGACTGAAACATGGACGAGTTTAAACGTTTCCTTTTGAAGAGAAACATTTTTATATACCGTAACTTTATAAAAGTGGAAAAGTTAGAAGAACAATTTGAAGAGGCTAAACGAAAATGAAGAGAGGTCTGTTTAAAGCTTACATCCTGGATATGGCGTCACATTGGTTTAAAAGCAGTTTGACCCAAAATGGATCAGAATCAGCCGCCTTGGATATGGTCGCAGTAAACGCTGACCTTGGTGGGACAAACTGGCAAACAAACAGAAAGTTGTTGGAAGCATTGAAGGATGCTCTTTGTGAACAAATGTTTGATGACTGAAGCTTTTAGAAGCAGACAGCGTGTTCGTAACCGACACGCTCTGGAACAATCCACCTCCGGCCTCTGTGATAAACTGACCTTGGTGCTTTGGTTTTTAAAAGGGTTTCATTCAGGAAGTCAACGTGTTTCTCAACCAGAGGTCCAGCTTGTTGGCCGGCTTGATGAAACAAACGTGTCCTGAATTTAAGTTTGAGCTCCTCGTTTCTGAACCTTTCCAGTTTTGTCTGGATTCCATGGGAACACGGCGTCAAAGACAGAGTCACTGACTGGATAGTGACGCCGTTTACTTATCACACTGATTATACTTTTTCAAGTGTGGAGTGATGCAAAAGCTTTTTTTCTCTTTTGTGCTAAAGTCTGAAAATGTTTGTAAATGTTGAAATGTTTCAATTCTTTGAGGTTTTGATTTGTTCTTTTTACTTTTGGGTGACCCATTTTCTATAAACATGAAAAATGTAAAAAGAGTCAGAATGGAGGCGTGTATTTGCTTTGATCAACAAATGTCATTTCAAAATGAAAACAAAACAGTTTCTGATGACAAACTGATGGAAATGAAGCTTGACTAAATGTGTGCCTTATTTGCATGCTCTACACAGCAGACTTGCCAAGTTTTTCATATAAATAGTGCCAACAGTGCTGCCATGGCTGGAATATGGTTGGCTGGGCCCATGAGGAACAACTGCCCCTCTCCCACAAAAAAAAAACTAAACTAAATCTAAATATCAAACAAGCCAATAATTGTAATGTTGCAGGGCTCAGTCCGTTCGCTCAGCAGTGGTGTACTGCAGTTCGAACATGAAAAACGTTTGTCTACGAACAGATATTTTTCCCAAAGGTGTGAGTGAGTGTGTCTACGGTCGTGTGGCTCTACTTCGATCAGCTGATTCATTCAGGGTGTACTTTGCCTCTACTGCTAGGATAGGCTCCAGCACCCCTGACCCCAAAATGGAACAAGGAAAAGAAAATGGATTCTTAAACATCTAAATGATTAATGAATATCTGCTGCAACAATTTGAATAAAACGCTTAATTATAATGTGTGTGCCTGGCAGCTTGAGGGTCCTGCAGTATCTTAGCTGTTCCTAGAACTGCACTGTTCTGGACTGACATGTCTGAGGTCTTTCCAGGGATCTGCTGGAGCCACTCCTCCAGTTTGGGGGTTACAGCCCTGAGTGCTCCAGTTACCACGATCACCACAGTCACCTTCACCTTCCAAGCTTTCTCCAGTTCTTCTCTGAGTTCCTGGTATTTCTCCAGTTTCTCATGTTCCTTCTTCTTGATGTTATCATCTCTTGGTTCTGCTACATCCACCACAACAGCTTTCCTCTGTTCTTTATCCACCACTACAATGTGTGGTTGGTTCCATTACCATCCTGTCCGTCTGGATCTGGAAGTCCCACAGGTTCTTTGCTCTCTCATTCTCTACCACTTTCTGAGGTGTTTCCCATTTTGACTTTGGGGTTTCCAGTCCATATTCTGCACACATGTTCCTGTTTACTATTCCAGACACTTGGTTGTGGTTCTCCATGGATGCTTTCCCGGCCAGCATCTTACACCTGCAGTTCTGTGCTGGATTGTTTCAGGCTCCTCTTTTCACAGCTTACACCTACACATCTGCTTTTAGTAGCTCGGGCATTTACTTCAAAAATTTGTCAGCCGGCCCAGCATTTATTAGAGACCGGCGTTAGTTCACAGACAGAACGGTGATGGTTGATGGGTTCATTTAACGTTGAAATTCAATCAAATTTGATGAACATTTCAGGATTGATTGAAATGGTGAGAACATGGTATTCTGTTCTGATCAGCACTGGCTGTGAACGTTTCTCTTCTCTTTGAATCATTAATCCCTGTGTCAAAAATCCTCTTTGCTTTCATGACGATCATTTTCCTGGAGACACACTTACTTTTCTGTCTTTGCTCAATGTTCAGTTTCCTCTACTTTGTTGCTCACTTCCTTTGCACCTCCACCAGGAAATGGTTAGCTTGTTTCTGCAGCCGTCTTTCCAACATCACCATCTGTTTGTACCATTCATGCAGATTCCTCACCAGAAGGTTCTTTGGCGTATGCCACTGCATGACGTATAAATGGTAAATGAAAGGAAAGTGTTTGGCTGCTCACCACTAGCTTTGTGGGGAAAGTGTGTGTGTGTTGGCCTGGGGGCAGTGCCGCAGCGCAGACTCTTCCTGGAAGGGGCTGTTCTCACTTTGTGATGTCAGCTCATGAGAACCTGCTTGTTCCAGTGGATATGGAGGAGCTGGAACTCAGAGAGCAGGTTTTAGAGGAATACTCAGAAATGTGTGAAAAGAAGTTTGTTGTATTCAACACAGCTTTGTCTTTACTCTCTCTCATAATGCCACAAAATCAATATTTTTAAAAATTTTATTTGATCTAACATTTTGAGTGAAACTTAAATCAAAATCACTTACATTTTAAATTCCCTTTTTTTTGGTTACATGATTCATATGTAAAGATATTTTATAACTGTCCAAATAAATATGTCATTCTGACATGCATTTTGAAAATACAATTTTCTTTTTGTTTAAAACTCTCTTCAACAGAATTTTAAAAAAAAGTCTTTGGATTAAGTTAAAAATTAAGTTCCAAAAATTATTTTTAAATGATCAAGTTGAAAACTGAGTTGTTACTTGAGCATTTAAAATGAGTTTAAAATATAGGCGATAAAAACTTATGAATAACTGTTAGGAAGAAGGCCACATTATGTCAGTTGGAACAGTTGTGCTGAACGAACTGCCGGTCACTGCTGCCACCTGCTGTTGACTTTATGAACTGCATGAAAAGACCACAAGCGAACATTTTTTTATTTCAAAATTAAAATGAAAAAGTGATTTATGAGATTAAAATGAGTTCACCTGCAATTTGTAAATCTCCATTAGGAATCTTTTAATATGAATTTTTAAACCAACGTTCCTGTCAGAGACAAAGAACGTGACCAAACTTTCAAGTTTTAAATAAAAAAATCTATTAGAGGGAATGTTTTACACTGCTCAAAAGAATAAAGGAAACACTATGAAAACACGTCCTATAGCTGAACAAACTAAACATTCTTTTAAATGCCTTCTTTGGTGACATCATCTAAATTTGGCTGCTTTTTGAATAATTTTGTTGTGTATCCACTTCATTTATTCATTCATTCACTGAGCTAATGTAATATCAGTGTGCAGGTTTTTCACAATTTAAGGATTTTTAAAAATATATTTATGAGATTTTTATTGGTTGAGTGTCTGATTGCACAAGATTATACTTATTTCTTTAATTAGGAACAAATTGGGGCTCCATTGATTTAGATATTTTTGTATTATTTTCATAAATGTGTTCCTTCCAGCTCAATTTTTCTTTAATTATTGCCCCTAGAAATTGTATTTCAGGTATTCTTTCAATTTCAGCATTGTTAATCCTAAGCTTTTTATTAGCATTTGCTGCTCTATTACTAAATATTATTAACTTTGATTTTTGTTTAGATTTGGAGTTAACTTCATTTTTATGACGTCGTTTTTAGCCAAAATCCAAAAACCTGTAAAGTTTTCTAGGACAGGGTTTCTGCATAGCGGGCGGAACTCCCTTCCCCTCTACGTTGCTGAGAGCTCTCTGGTTACATGCTCTCTGGGTAGCTTACAGCCCCTTACACCCCCAACGTAACACTAGCGGTGCAACAGAAATGATGAGCAATATCAGAGCTACCCAGCACTCCCGTTCTGATCCAGATTCCAGTTCAGACGAGGAAAACAAAGACGTTAATGGATCTGTTTGTCCACAAGTGGATGCATCAGAATGGGGCGGAGCAGGGAGCTTGTCCCGCCCACTGTAACATCTATGTCACTGCTACAAGTAGTATGGCGTCACATCTCTGCCATTAATTGAAGGGCGCGTATTTGATAACTGAGTGAGCGTATCTTACAACTGCACCGCGCAGTCCAAACTGAGCGCGCGCAGAGCTTTAACCGCGCGCTCAGTTTTTTTCTTTGCTCGTTCAGTTTCAGGGGGCGTTTTTGTCACTCAGGGGCGGTAACCTTTCTGGTTGATCTGATTGGCCGAAATTTCTGGTCAAATCGGGGCGGGGCTTTCGGTTTTTTTTAAAAAAAAATCTGCTTTAAAAGAAAATGACCGGAGTAAAGAAATACTCAGAGAGGCAGTGCTACTCTACATTTTTGACTATATGTCCGACATTGAGAAAAATGCTACAAGAACACATGAAAAACACCATTTTCAATGGAGTGGGTCGGATCTCGCCTCACAGCAAGAAGGTTCCCGGTTCAAGTCCTGGCTGGGGGACCTTTCTGTGTGGAGTTTGCATGTTCTCCCCGTGCATGCGTGGGTTTTCTCCGGGTACTCCGGCTTCCCACCGTCCAAAAACATGCTTCACAGGTTAATTGGTTACTCTAAATTGTCCCTAGGTGTGCATGTGAGTGTGCATGGAAGTGTGTTTGTGGCCCCTGCGACAGACTGGCGACCAGTCCAGGGGTGTACCCTG
>BSAI01005825.1:0-11384 GCA_036245035.1 Adrianichthys oophorus | reverse complement strand
CAGTCCCAAACAGAAGCTTTGAGCTTTTAATCTGAAATTTAGAAGAGTCTTCTTTGTAACAGGGTCTTATTAGAATGGAATTTTAACATTTTTATTTAATCAATTTATTATTTATATAGCACTTATAAAAGTAGGAGTAACCAAAGTGCTGAACACAAAGTCAAATAAAAACACTTCACAATAAGATGCAATAAAAGCTTCAATCTTCTTTGACTGCCTTATCTGGTAGCTAAAACTCACACCATGACATCCATTGTCATTTCAGAAGAGAAAATTAAGACCCAATCTTTAGTTCTGACCATTAACTGTACATATAAAAGTGGACTGTGTGACCTCTCCCCACTGGAGTTCCATACAGGAAGTACATCCAAGAAGCCAAAATCCCATAGACTTCAATAGAGAAATAAACAGATATTACTCATTCTATTAGTCAGAATAACTATTCCTGATCTGATCTCTCTTTTTAACGCATTCTTGCTAATCTCCATTAATTTGCAGATATTTTTTCTTTACCACAAGTTATTTAAGTTATAAACTGACCAATCAGATGCCTCAAAAGCATGTTGTGCCCGCTCAAACATTTGATTGACAGATTCTCCCAGCCATTTTCAGTGGAAGCGGTGTGCACTTCCAACAAGCTTACTCCTGATTGGCAACAGTAGTTGCCGTAGAAACGTGACTCGGATCAATCACTGTCACCTGGCTCCAAATGGCAGCGTGTCACAAAAAATGAGATCTGAATGGACTTTATTTCGCTGGAGCTTAAAGTAAGGCATTTTCTACAGGTGACATCACACTCAGTCCAGTTCTCTATATGCAGTCAATGGTTCTAATATAAAACTAATTCTGACTTTCAACTCCAGCTGCAGGACAGGTTGAGTTACTGCAGGTGCATAAGTACTTCAAACCTCCACATTTTTGTCTAAATAACTAAATAATCTGACCTCATTTCATCCACGCTTTGCTATATTATGGTCTCGCAGATTTTTTCTGTGCAATTTTGCTTTAGTCTTTTCTCTACAGTGCAGAATTCTATGTCCGGATTGGTTGTTGACCAGCCATTTATAGGAGTCTCTTCTGGTCACTAAATGGCAGAAAAAAACTGATGTCTTGCAGAACCAGGAGTAGAACATGGGCTTAGACCAACCCAAGTTATTAAACAGAACCATCATTTCTGACAACCAATTGCAGTAACCATGGCAACACAGACTACCAACATACAAACCATCTCAGATCAAATGTTAACAGATTCTAGAGAAATAAAAATGTGACCCAGAAGAAAAAAGGTTGGGCTGATCCGTTGATTTCAGGGAAAAAATAATGATCACATTTTACTAACGGCAGATATAACATACGTTAAACTTCACTGAAAACTTTGCTCTGAAGTTTTAAGCCAAATATGTACATCTATATCTAAAGAACGTTTTGGTATGACCCTGCTGCTTTGAATCAGAGATAGGAAGTTTAAAGACAAGTTTCTACTGAACCACTACCAGGTTTTAAAATGGATTTAAGGCCAAACAAGAACAAAAACCTGCATCTATCCTTTCATTCAGCACTTTACATGGATAGGATTTAACAGCAGTCAAACTGCAGCAGAGAATCACCTTCTGGTTGTTGTAGTCAGACGGCGTGCGGCCATCCTCCAGCTGCTTTCCAGCAAACCTCTCCTGGTCAGGAGGGATTCCTGCCTCCCTCTCTGCCTCCTCAGGTGCAGCGGACCGAGAAGGTGGCTGTCAAAGTCTTCTTCACCCGCGAAGAGGCTAGCTGGTTCAGAGAGACAGAGATCTACCAGACAGTCCTGATGAGACACGAGAACATCCTCGGTACGGTTCTGTCACATCCATCTGGGGGGTCAGAACATAGAAGTTCCTGACATCTCTGCTCACAGGAGCGTGCTCAGACCCGTTTAATCCAACCTAAGAGACAGAAGGACACCTTTATGAAGGTTTCTGACAGAGTTGCTGTATCAAAAGTGTAATCAATGCCTTCATTGATTTAGAGGCTTGATGGTGTATGCTTGTACAGCCCTCTTCCAGTTCATCAGAAATTCGCTTCTAAACTGTGGGCGGGACTGTTGAAGTAAAGTGAACAAAGCCATGGGAAGGACCCAGTAAACATGGAAAAAGGTGGTCAGATGAGACCAAAAACTGAGCTTTTGGGCAAACATGGTGGTGGCAGCATCATGCTCTGGGGCAGCTTCTCTTCAGCAGAAACAGGGAAGCAGGTCAGAGTTGATTGGAAGATGGATGGAGTCAAATAGAAGGGGCGGAGATTCACCTTCCAACAGGACAACCACCCTCAACATAAACGGTGGCCTCAAAAATATCCGGCACGCGGCGAAAAACTGGCAGCCTGTGAGTGAAGTCATCAGCGCCTGGTTTTTTTACTTTTATCAGGGCTTTTTTTTTAATTAGCTTGAAATACACAACGCTGGTCAAAATAATAAAAAAATTAATAAAAAATCTGAGCCATATCATAAGTCAGAAACGACATGATTGGGCCCGATTTCAGATCCTGTGATCAGATCAGGACATCCCTGATGCTGTTTTAACGAGCTGTATCCAACCACAAACTGGTTTCATGTCAGTTTAATCAGGTGGCAGTCTCCTACTTTCTCCTTGCTAGTCTCCTTCTCTGGATACTTTTGAGGCCCCTGCATAAAGCCACGCTACAGTGGAATGGTTTAAAACAAAAACATTTGTGCGTCGCAATGGCCCAGTCAAAGTCCAATCCAGAATCTGAGAAAGGATCACACACGCTCTCAATCTAATCAGTCTCAACTTGAACTGAAAGAATGTGCACAGATTTCAGTCTCTAGATGTGCACATCAGGTAGAGACGTAACCCAAAAGAGGATTCCACAAGTTATTGACTCAGGGTGATGAATCCTTTAGCACTCTGCGATTTTCAGTTTTTATTTGAAAAAAAGAATGTAAGTCATGTGTAATTTTCCTTCAACTTCACAATTGTGTGCCACTTTGTGTTGGTCACATTAAATTCCAAATAAATTTACAGTGGGGCAAAAAAGTATTCAGCCACCATTTATGTTAGTTCTCCCACTTCAAAAGGTGAGAGGCCTCTGATTTTCATCATAGGTATACCTCAACTATGAGACACAAAATGAGAAAAGGACATTTAGAAAATCACACTGTCTAATTTTTAAATAATGTATTTGTAAATTATGGTGGAAAATAAGTATTTGGTCACCTACAAACAAGCAAGATTTCTGGCTCTCACAGACCTGTAACTTCTTCTGTAAGAAGATCTTCTGTCCTCCACTCTTTACCTGTATAAATGTCACCTGTTTGAACTCGTTATCTGTATAAAAGACACCTGTCCACAACCTCAAACGGTCGCACTCCAAACTCCACTATAGCCAAGACCAAAGCGCTGTCGAAGGACACCAGAAACAACATTGTTGACCTGCAGCAGGCTGGGAAGACTAAATCTGCAATAGGTATGCAGCTAAGAGTGAAGAAATCAACTGTGGGAGCAATTATTAGGAAATGAAGACATACAAGACCACTGATAATCTCTCTCCATCTCAGGCTCCCCACAAGATATCACCCCGTTGGGTCAACATGATCACAAGAACGAAGAGCAAAAATCCCAGAATCACATGGGGGACCTAGTGAATGACCTGCAGAGAGCAGAGTAACAAAGACTACCATCAGTAACACACTACACCATCGGGGACTCAAACCCTGCAGAGCCAGACGTGTCCTCCTGCTAAAGCCAGTACATGTGCAGGTCCGTCTAAAGTTTTCTAGAGAGCATTTGGATGATCCATAAGAGGATTGGGAGAATGTCCTGTGGTCAGAGGAAACCAGAATAGAACTTCTTAGTAAGAACTCTACTCATCGTGTTTGGAGGAGAAAGAATGCTGAGTTGCATCCAAAGAACACCAAACCTACTGTAAGGCATGGAAGTGGAAGCATCATGCTTTGGGCTGTTTTTCAGCAAACGAAGCCAGGAAGACTGGTCCATGTTAAAGAAAGAATGAATGGGGCCATGTATGGTCAGATTGGGAGTGAAAACCTCCTTCCATCAGCAAGAGCATTGAAGATGAAACATGACTGGGTGTTTCAGCATGACAACCATTCCAAACACACTGCCCGGGTAAAGGAGGGGCTTTGTAAGAACCATTTCAACGTCCTGGAGCGGCATAGCCATTCTCCACATCTCAACCCCATAGAACATCTTTGGAGGGAGTTAAAAGTCTGCGTTGCCCAGCGACAGCCCCAAAACACCACTGCTCTAGAGGAGATCTGCATGGAGGAATGGACCAAAATACCAACAACAGTTTGTGAAAACCTTGTGAAGATTTACAGAAAACGTTTGACCGCTGTCACTGCCAACAAAGGGTATATGACAAAGTACTGAGTGAAAGTTGTTATTGACCAAATACTTATTTTCCACCATCATTTACAAATAAATTATTTCATAATCAGACAAAGTGATTTTCTGGATTCCTTTTCTCCTTTTGTGTCTCATAGCTGAGGTATACCTATAATGAAAATTACAGGCCTCTCATCTTTTTAAGTGGGAGAACTTGCACAAATGGTGGCTGAATACTTTTTTACCCCACTGTATTTTTGTGGTCATAATGTAAGAAAATGTGGAAAAGTTCAAGAGGTATGAAAAAAATACTGAAAAGCATTTTACATCCACTGTGAGATGTGTGATGTATCACAATGTTTATGAACTATTTAGCTGGAGAAAGTTTTTACAGTAAAACTGATGCGAAAGACAAAGAAATAATGACAGCCAGAAGCAGAAATTGTTCAATTTGATGTTAAGTGGATCACAGCCGAGCCTCCATTCTGGGGTCCTCCTCCAGAGAGCAGGGGCGGACTTACCATTAGGCAAAGGTAGGCGATCCCCCCAAAACAAACAATCAAAAAACACTGAAGGCCCCCAGCTGAACACTTGTGTTTAAAATACATTTTACGCCTATTATTTTTTTCCTGTCATAAAAACCATCCCAAGTCACTGAAACGGCATCATGTGAAAATGTTTCGTACTCCCCCGTCCCTCTCAGCAGCAATGGAATATTCCAATCTCCAGTTTCAATATCCAGTTGACTTGAAAGTCAGTGTTGCCTGATTGGTTGGTTTCCGTTTTTACTCTGACTTTGCAGGCAAAAATTGCTTTAGGTGGGGAGACATCATCTGGGCGGGTTTGGGGTCAGTTTGGTGGTTTTAGTTCTTTAATGAAACACTTCAACCAGAGACGTGCAGGCAGTGCCTCAACTGTTATCTGCCGTCATGAGACGTAGAGCCTACTAACAATAAAATAAATGTATGTTCACTAATCTATTTCATAGAATTAGTTTGATTCTAATCATTTTTATCCTGGGGGTAAAACAAAAAACAAAAAAAATCCCTGTTTTTGTGTATACTTCATGTTCAATATCAGTGCAGACTGCACTATCCCCTCTGAAGTGGGTTGATTGTCCTTTTAGTTTCCTCAGCGTTATGCTAATTATGTAATTCTTAATCCAATTATCTTTAAATATTCTATAAATGTTATCAGGTCCTGACTTTTCATTTGATAGGTCACGTTCGTCTGTCGTTTAATGTTCAGATCTGACATAAAGCTGCACTGAATAGACAGAATGAGGCAAACAGCAAAACCTCTGGTTTTTCTGATGTTATTAGGGCTGTCAACATTAATATGTTAATGCACGCGATTCATTTAAAAAATTAACAGTAATATATATTAATGCTGATTAATTACCTTCCACGAAGTAACCACCTTCTGCCGGTTCAGGCTTCCGCGGCATGGGGTCATTTCTAAAAATGCACACTTCATCTGGCACAATCCGCTTATAACGTGGTCGCTTACAAAATAAATAAATCTTCAAATGATTTTTAGTACTTCTTGTTATTTTTTAGGTTTAAATCGCTTTTTCACAAAAGGCAGACTATTCTATTTGATACGTAATGCATCCCGTTGTCACGGTAGCGTGTTGATAAGTCGCTGAGCCGGCAGACCGCGACCACAGCGGCAAAGGAAAGCGATATATGTGCTGGTCATCATGATGGGTTCAATAAAGCCTCCTCTTCTCCTCTTACCGCTTGTTTTTGTCCACATCATAATGAAAACGTTTGTTTTAAAGAAGCCTGCTCATACAGAACATTGTGACCGTAAAACCAGCATATTGTCATAGAAAATTAACATTGTGATCAATCGTGATTAATCTCAATCCAACAGTGTGATTAATCTGATTAAAAAAGTGATTGACAGCATGAATTAATATAAAACAATAGATCATACTGTTTATGAAGCATAAATAAAGTTTTGGGAAGGTTTTTACTGTTTGTGTTGCACAAAATGTACTTTTATTACACAATTAGAAACACAAATACTTTTTAGAGTGATCTCAGGTAATATTTTAGTTCTCAAGTGTTTACCAGTACTTGGAAACATGTTATTTCCACAAGAACAGTTTTTTTTTTACAAGGAGATGTGCTCATATTTTACCTCACCTAAATTCATAAAAAGTAAAGACAAAATAAACATTTTGTTCATGACAGATTAAGTTTTACCAAAACTCCTAGTGTCTGATTATTTGTTCTTTTATTTTCGATTGTTCAGCTGAAGTTCAATGGCAGTCGCTTGTTTTTTTATGTTGCTTTGAACATAAAAGTGGAGATGTACTATTATTTTAAAAAATGTGTCAAAGTTGGACTTTTAATTAAAACAGGAAGTAATAAATAACAATAAATTACTGATAGTTATGATGAATTTATCACTTTTCACATATTTTGATGCTTTTTTTAGGGTCTGGTAGTTTTTTGTTGACTTTTGGGTTGAAAAACCATGACTTTATCTAGCAACACTAACAGAGTTTAATAATGTTTAGAAGAGATTTTTTTAAATTGGTAAAATGATGTATAGTTATTTGAGCGGCGGTAAAAAGAGGAAAAGGCAAAGAAAAGCCAGAAATGTGTTACCACACTTCCAAAGGTGCTGGAAGACAGATGGATTACGAAAAAGAACAGGATTAAAGAAAGTTCCGGATGAGAAAAGGGACAGAAAAAGAGAGGAAAGACAGAGGGAGGGGCAGTAAATGGTAACTTTCAAAATATTTCAAGATATGCATTTTTTTATTGATGCTACTCCATATGGGTAGACTACTGTTTTCTTCCTTCATCCAAGTATTGTTTCTTTTGTCTGCTTTAGAAAAACTTGACAAAGTGAATGGGTAATAAATAAAAGACATATAATCAATTGAATGCTATTTCCAAGTAAAAATAATCTGCATGAATGTCATTTCATTAACATATGAATATGATTTTAGCTTTTAAATATTCATCAGAATACTTGGATTTTTGACATTGATGCTGTCTCAAAGTGGACCAGTAAGGAAGACGTTTTTTCCTTTTTTCAAAAGTAATTCCTATAACCGCTGCAGAGAACCCCGTGTTACTGGTCACCTGCAGGGGAACCCCAAACTACTAAGTCTGCTGCTGACAGTAAGATAGATTCAGTTACATTTTATTTAAATCATTGTTGATATTACATTAAACTAAGAGACCTTGTATCCCATTCATAATGCACACATTTAAAAAAAAACTGGCAAACTATTGGGATTCTCTTTATAATTCCATGTTTTTGTTCATTCCAAACCAGCAAACCGTTCAGTTAGACAGATCATTAAAGAAAGTTACAATACGAGGGAGTGCTGAATTTTTCTATGGGTGAAAGGAGACTTTGCAGCTCCTACTAAGCTTAGGTCAATGAAAAAGCAGCCTGAATGGCTTTCAGTGTGGAAGGTTGCAGACCACACATCTAAACAAAGCCCTCTATTAGCTTACAAAAAGTAAAGTAATAAAGTTCTGATTTACAGAATAGTCAGCAACATTATGGGCAACAGTCACAGTTATTGACTGTAAATGAGAACTGGACTGAGTGACCCCTCTCCTCTGGCATTCCAAACAGGAAGTACCTGACGTCAAAATTCTATAGACTTCTATAGAGAAATAAACAGCTGTTACTCATTCTGTTTGTCAGAAAACCCATTCTGGATCTTTTTTTTTTTTTTTTTACATCTTCTTGATAATCCAAACGTTTTTCTGTAGTTTAAGTTATAAAATGGTCAATTATTTAAAAGTATATGATTACTGGACCCCGCGTTGAATGTTTGACAGTTTAAGTGGTAGGGGTGTGTGGCCATCCAACAAGCTCACTCCTGATTGGTGAAAGTGGTTACCACGGAAACGTTGTCTCGTCCCATATCAAACCAATCACTGCTTACTGATTATTTCTGGCTCCAACGTGGCGAAAAACTGGAAACTGAATTGACTTTGTTTGGTTGAAGCTGGAAGTCGTTTTCTGTGGGTGGCGTCACACTCACTCGGTCTAGTTTTCTTCTACCTGGGGTGTCCAAACCGTTTGCAGAGGGCTAGATTCGATGAGGCGAAACAGTGTGTGGGCCTGACATTCTTGAACTATTTGAATTAGATTAAAAACAAATGACTGTCTAATAAACATCTTTATTGCAGTGGTTTCATTTCTTACTATGGAACACAATATGTTTTAACTGACATGACAATGAATTCCATATTTAATTACAGGAATAAAATGAAGAAAAAGTGTCTAGGAAAAAAAATCTAATCAACATTAAATCTGGCTTCATATGAACTGTTGCATCTCATTCACTATGAAATGCTCACTGTGAACTTCTAAATTTAAACCATGTAAACAGGAAAACTTAACACAAACAGTTGTCTTTTGCAGTACACAGCCCTGTAGGTTTAATCACACACAAAAGAAATCAGAGTGATTTTAGAATCCTTTCACCACAGAAGACTGAACATAGAACTTCCCTGCACTAATGTGAAGCTGATCCCGAGATCTCAATTACAGCAAAAAGGCCAGGTCTGGCTCAAAGACTGTGGTTTTGATGCGCAGGATGTCACGCAAGTGAGAGTCACTTAGTCTTGTCCTCACGCAGTTCTTGTTGAAGTTCAGAACTGAGAATGTCTTCTCACATAAGTGTGTGGAGCCAAACAAGCTCAGCATTTTCTTAGCGAATATTCGCATCTGTTGAAACCTGCGTTTATTCAGCTGGCGGTAAAAGTCGACCAGAGAGAGCTGTTGGTGGCGACTGCGACACTCAACGTCACACTGCAGCTCAATGAGCTCCATCTGCAGATGGTCTGGAGAGTCATCAGGACGCACGGAGAAAGGAGAGGAAAACAGTGTGATTTCCTTCTCAACCGCTGCAAAGTCCTGAAAACGCTGCTGAATCTCCTCAGCCAGGGAGGCCATGTCTGCCGCATACTTCCTCATTTGCATGCTGACGTTGTTCTGTGGGATGCTGCTCATGGTTTCTTGCAGCAATGGGAAGTGTGCGGTATTGGGCGGCGTTTGTAACAGCTGTTTTTGGAAGAGTTGCAGCTTGGTCCCAAAGGCTTTGATGTGTGAATACAGTTGGCTCACCACAGCGTTTTCCCCCTGAAGACTGGTGTTCAGTGCGTTCAGATGCCGTGTTATATCCACTAAAAATCCCAAATCAGCCAGCCAAACAGGATCAGATAGTTCTGGCATCAGTTCCCCCTTTGATGCCAAGAATTGTCCGATTTCCTCCTTAAGACAATAGAAGTGGTGCAGTGCAGATCCCCGACTGAGCCACCGCACGTCGTTGTGATAAACCACATCTCCGTATTCAGCCTGGATGTCAAGCAGATATTGTTGAAACTGGTGGTGGTGGCACTGGGCTTTGAAGCGAATAGAATTAATAGCCGTTATCACCGGTTTCATAACGTGCTCATACTTCAGATGTTTGGCACAGAGAACTTCTTGGTGAATTATACAGTGCAGCTTTACAGCTTCGCCCCCTTCTTCACTGACTTTGTTACAGACTAAGGTTGCTAATCCATTTTCCTCGTCTGCCATCGGAGGAGCGCCATCCGTAATAATCCCAGTGACTTTATTCCATGATAGTTTCATGTCATCCACAGCGGAACAAAGAGAAACAAATAAATCTGTTCCTGTAGTTTGGCCCTTCAGGCTCTGAAGCTCCAGCAGCTCTTCGATCACGTTTAGGTCATTGTCCACTCCTCTCAAAAAAATCAGCAGCTGAGCGGTGTCGGATGCGTCCGTGCTTTGATCACAGGCTAATGAAAAAAACTCAAACCCTGCTCCTTTTGCCTCCAACTGTCTCTTAATATCAGATGAAATGTCTTTAATTCTGCGGACCACAGTGTTCCGAGCCAGGCAAACAGTGGCGAACTCCTGCTTCTTCTCAGGACAAATGTTCTCCACCATTTTCATCACGCAGTCTTTAATGAATTCCCCATCAGTGAAAGGTTTGCAGTGCTTTGCAATCAGTGTTGCTACCTCAAAGCTGGCTTTTGTGGTCTTTTCTTTCGACTCACGGGTGCTTGTGAAAAAACGCTCCTGCTCCGTTAAAATACTTTCCAGTTGCTTCAATTTTTCGCACCGTTCATTCCCAGTTAGTTTTTCATAATTAGCATGTTTTGTCTTGTAATGCCTCCTGATATTAAACTCCTTAAAAACAGCCACAGTCTCATTGCATATTAGACAGACACAGCTTTTCCGTATTTCACTAAAAAAATAAGCCAATTTCCACTTCTCCTGAAAGCGGCGGCCCTCATAGTCAACTTTTCTTTTTTTATATACATTTGACATTTTCAGAATGGGGTAGAAAGTGTCTCAAAAGCGCAAAAGTGTCCTCACAAGTTTACAACAGCCTATAACAGTCAGATAAGATCAAAAATGGTACGCACAGTTCTTAGAAAGAGCTTGGGGTCATACATTACTGATTTTATGAGGTGGATCTGCAGCTGATGGAGATTTTAAAGGGTCGGTGTTTACTGAATTCTTCCAACCCACACTCACTGCGCATGCGCGGTCCAATATAACGTCAGTTTTGGTGGAGTAGATTAATCTGTGCTACTAAATAAAGTTTAAAGACGAAAAAAAATTCAAATGTTTTGTCGTTTTGTGACTTTGTTATATTTAGTTGTATTACGTTAATTGTCAAACGTTTCAACTTAGCTTTGGTCTTTGATGCTAGCTCACTGCTTAACTTCTGGGACTCGTAAATAGTTTTCTTACCGCACCAGAACTCCGCGATAGACCGTGCCGACGGCGCCTCTGTCCATGCGGTGAAACCCCGCGAGGTCTTTCGAACTGAACACCGTGAGCGCGGCGCGGTATAAGAATTAAATCTTGGCTGAGCGCTTCACTGTTAAAAACCCTAACCGTAAAAAGACTGTACAATAGTCAGGGCTGCTTTGGCTGCGGTTTAACGATGAATGGTTAGCTTACTTAACTTAGCTAGATAGCGTCGTTAGCTAGTGTCATTAGCCATCCGGCCTCTGGTGCGTGGACGGCTGAGCAGGTGTG